>MCJB01051207.1:0-29656 GCA_002018475.1 Nicotiana obtusifolia | reverse complement strand
CCCCCCCCCCCCCTCTTTCTTTCCTTGGTTGCCCACGTGGTGTCCCTTTCAATCATGATAGTGTCCTTGTGCAGTGGGTGAAACCCACACACGTTTGGTAAAAGTCTTGCAGAGTCAGTGAAAGTACTGCAGGTTAGGTGAGGGGTCTGCACGCAAGGTTTGGTCAGGACAGTGTCATTGACTTTTGAAGGCAGGCCGGTGCAACGGGCATATCGGTCATCACGAGGTGGGGTTCGAAGTGAACCATCGATCATCATATCGGATCTGGCCTCAGCTCCGGTTCCGAGCTCGACATCGGATATCGGTCTGAGCGTCGGTCGAATGGTCCGACATCGATATTGGATGTCGGTTCGAATGTCGATCCTCCATTTCCCATCGGTATGGGATGTCGGTTCGAGCTCCGATCATATGGTTCCGAACACGAACATGGGACGCCGATCTTGGCTTCGAGATTCAACCTCGATCTATTCCTTCATAAGAAAGCTGATTTCGTCATACACACTGTGTACACTTTATCCTCCCCAGACCCCGCTTGTGAGACTACACTGTATATGTTGTTGTTGTTGTTGTAAGGTAGGCTGTCTATTTATGTTCCTTGATGTGCGATCCTTCGCCAAATCTTGTATAAATGCATGATATTTTGTGTATCGAGCTGCCCTAATATTTTATACATCGAACTGCCCTAATAGTTTTTTCTTCCCTCCCACTGAAGCAATTCAGGTGCTGGCTGCGGCAGACCAAATTAACAAAGTCAACAACTCCGCTCCTTTGAAAGAGAAAAAGAAAAGAAGAGCAATAAGACTTTTTAAATTGGCCCTTTATAAAACCACCCTTAACAAAATATATGTGCAATTTGGTCATATAGGAGGTTATATTCTTCTGGACGTTCATATGAAAGTATGCAAAAAGTCGAGTCCCAAAAATCAAAAAATACAGTTGGTGATTTGATTTTATTTTCAAGAATCAACCAATTCCTCCAAATACACAACAAGAAGCTTAACTTAAATTTTGGACCCTCTTTCTTCTTCTTGTTAGGTGCCCTTTCTTTACCAAACATTGTAACATCTCCACCTAGCCCACATACTTACAATTAATTCCCCACAAACCCCATCCGATCTTAATATTATCAACTCCACATGGCATGATCACAGTAAATTATAGTTTGTGGGCTCCATATTAGCTAGCCTTATCTCAATTATGTCTACTTATATTTTGATAAGACAATAATCTTATTGATGTGGTGGGAAAAATTCTGCAACACAAGTGGAATTATTTCTCCATTTATGTTAATAGGATGGATGAAATCAAAAGGTGATACTCCAAGTATTGTGTGGTAAAAGGATGATTACTAAAGTGAAAGGCAAGCTTTATAGGATATTAAAAAAGGTCCGTTTGGGAGTGTGAGTTGAGCCTCTAAAGTCCAACATATTTAAAAGATGAGTGACGTAAAAAACTAGATGCTACGATAAATGTATGATCAGTCAAGATTAAAAATAACTACTTTCAAAAAAAGACGTAAATAATCACATAGCGAATAAATGAAAGGTCGTTTAAGATGAGTTGATCATGTCTTATAACATTCAAATACACCGAACTGTATGCGAAGCCATAGTGAGTTAAGGTGTAAAAAAATAAAAAGAGAAACCTAAATTCACACGAAAGGAAATGATCTTAAAAATCTACAATCTCTTAATAGAAAAAAATAGTGCATAATGAAAGGAAAAAGATCTATAAGTGATATCAATTATTGGAACTAAAGTTCCGTCATATTATTATGTTTACTTTAGGTCCAATATTTACTAGAAAATTTTTAGTTTATAGAGATTTATATGTTAGTAAAAAATATTAAAAATATCTAGTGCCGAATATTGGACTAAAACAAACTTACACAAATCAACATAGAGGGTGAAGATTTACACAACCGACCCCAACTTACTTGAAATTTTAAAGTTTAGTTTTTGTATGTTAGTGCAGAAATTATTTGAACCAAGAGGCAATGGATTCACATGATCAATTTGACCAGCAACAAAAAATAAATGTCCTTGCAACTTGTACCAGCTATTATACAATATTCATTTATATCTGCTGAAAATAAAAAATGATTGATACAAATCATATTTCATTTCACACCCTTTTTTCTCATAAACAATACTGTAGTTCATTTCACACCTAGAGGCTGCTTTAAATTAAAGAAAAAGATAGGGTAAGGTGGGGTCTACTTTTCTCATCACTTGCTTTGAGTTTTGACTCTTTCCCAATGCTTTCATCATTCATACTGCAATCTTCACCAATGTGGGAGACAATGGAAGAATGTTGTGTTTTCACCAAATAAAGGAAACCAAGAAAAGGGGAAGGGAGGGGGGGGGAGGCAATTGCAAAGAATTTTACCTATTCCAAAGTGACCACTACTAGCCCCTAAGAACTACCACCCTTTTTCAAAGAAAAAAAAGGCTGCCCGTCCCGCTATGCGCGGGGTCCGGAAAAGAGCCGGACCACAATGGTTTATGTAAACAAAATTTTACAGCAATACTCATTTTTTTGTGACCCACACAAATAATATAGTACTCATCTAGCCAAACTTGCAAACCATTTTAACTTTGCTTATTTCCCAAATCTACAATGCAGAGGGGAGAGAAAGATCTATCTATATATACCATTTGAGGAGCAGGACCCCACCCTGGACTGCCCTTAATTGCCAAGTTTGAAACTTTGATACCAAAGTTATGCTATCAATCGAGGCTTAATGGCTTATCGATCCATTCGTTTTCAGCAGCGATCCTACCCGAACCACGGCCAGTCATTTTGCCAAAAGAACTTACTGCTGATAAGCCCTTAAAACTACTACTTCCCTCGCTGAAGTTTCTTGATCTCCTAGACTTCCGAAGCTTTGAGGAGATATCACGGTCTATGTCGTCCTCCTTTGTAACTTTGATAACATGTAATTGTACAATGTTGCTTCTGCAAAAGGGGCACACTGGTTCTGGTGGACTAGTAGTAGTCGGATTTGGCTTGTTATGGCAGCATAAGGCAAGTACGCAATGTGCACACATTTGGTGCCCACAGTCCTGGACTTCAATTGTGCATAATTGATCGAAACATATACAACATACTTTTGTATCACTGACCTGCATTAGGTAATCCAAAGTGAAACCCGCTGACAAATGATCAAATTGAAATTGTATATAACAAGAGAACTATACATAGGAATATCTCGATCATCAATGTTAAAAAACCAGTCTTGATAGCTTTTTGGAATCGATATTATACTCTTTAACCTTAAATATCTTTGGAACTAAAATATCTTATACCTCACATCATTTTGACGCTGACATCGTTTAATTTTCAAATAAGTTACTATTTATTACTAGAGTAACATATATTTCAATAATAGGTTATACGTTATAGGGTAAAAGTAGGTGATGTATTACCTCAGAGATGTTATCATCCATCCCTGCATCAGATTGAGTAGGGGACGGTGGCGAGTAATCTGTCCCCTTTAGGATATTCTTTTCCCTCTCCTTATTTGCTTCCATTAAGGCATGTTCAAGGAGAGCTTTCGCCTCTTCATTGAGCTGACTGATGAACTTCAACGGCGATGGCCATACGAGAGGCTCTGCTGATGAAGGATTCAATAAAGCCGCACATGCACCGTGGTGGTACCTTAAAGCAACCGTGTACGGTATTCTCCTGCAACATAATGACCAGTTGAAGAACTTAAATTAACTACAGGGTAATTTTACAAGCATTAACATTCATGACTCTATAATTCATAAACCATAAATATTGAAAAGATTAAAAGAGATAAAAGAAGACATACCCCGAGGCATCTCTGTGTAGTCGATCTGCTCCCCACGCCAATAATTCGCGGATGCAATCAAGAGAACCACCTCTTGCAGCCAAATGAAGTGGAGTGCTACCTGAAAATCTGTAAAGGTAAAAAAAAAATAGACATAAGGAAAAAGAAAAAAGGGGTTAGCATAACTTCTTAATTATAAAATCACATCAAATCTAAGTTAATTAAGAGAACATGAACGGAAAACAACAGAAAATAATTTCTTGATGGAAAAATTACCCATATCCACCAGTTGAAGCGCAAACCAAAGCGCCATTGTCCAGTAAAATGTGAACACATTCAGGCCGTCTTTGACGAGCTGCTAAGTGCAAAGGCGTTGCTCCTTTCCCATCTCTAACATTCACAAACCGGGTATATCCCCTGCAGAATTCAATTTAGTCGATTCAAACAACCATTAACATCTACAGAAGCGATTCAATATAAAAACAACAACTAAGCCACAATCCCAAGCATGTTGGGATCGGCTATATGAATCCTTAATGTCCATGTCGCTCCATATAAGCTCATATAAGAGATTGTAAATAGAAGAATCAATAAGTGAATCACCTAAAAAAACTTACCAAGATGCTGCAACATGAGACGTCCGAGCCGTGGAAAGAATTGCTTTAAGGCACTCAGAGTGACCATAGTAAGCAGCATAGTGCAAACATGTTCTTCCATTTAGCGAATCAAACTTCAAAATCTGACAATTTTTTCCCAAATTGACCACATCAGTTTTAAAACACATAGGCCATCATCCAATGATAATTTGAAATATAAGGGAATAATAAAAGACTAGTAAGCATACATTAGCTCCTGCTTCAATAAGCTTTTGCACACAAGAGATCTTCCCGTGCATTGCTGCTAACATCAATGGAGTCTAAATCAACCAAAAAACATTAAAATGGTAAAGAACAGCTCTTGAAAAACAAGAAAACATCTAGACTTTCAATTAACACCCATTTGCCACAAATTGGCTAATCAAGAAAACAAATGAAAAGAGTATAATATGCAAAAAATGCACCTGCTTATAGCGATTTAACAAATCCGGGTTGACAGATTGGTTTAACAGCATAGTAACAACCTGAAAGATAAATCAAAACCCATTAATCAGATTCCTCTGAAAATACCAAATTTACAAAAGAAACATAAATATTAAAACTTTTTCAAGAACCCCACCTCGATCTGACCATTAGCAGCAGCAATATGCAAAGCTGACTGGCGATCATACACTGTAGAATGATGAATTAGAGATGGGTTTTTCTCTAAAACAGCTTTTAATGTCTCCACATCACCACACTGAACAGCTGTGAATAAGCCATGTTCATCACCTGCTCCACAACTCAACCCCTGACCCATTTTTGCAAAAAAGAGAGCAACTTTATGGCTACTCTTTTGCACCACCGTGGAAGGCGGAGGAAGTGGTGGTGAGTGGTGGCAAGAATGGGGAAGTGTGAGAGTTTACATATTTATGAGGAAGAAGAAAGAGAGAGGTGTGTGTGTGTTGAAGTTTGGAACTGCCCGAAAAGGAGAGGGTGGGTGGGGTGAAACGAGCGGGCAGGTGACCGAGTCTAAACAGAACCCGACACCGGGCAGCAGTCAGATATTTGTTCGGGCAGATAGATTCTCAAATAATACAGTGGCAAAAACCTTGCTTCAACGTCTGTGTATTTGTGTGGGGATGAGTCTTACTCGGAATTTTACTTTTACTTTTACTTTTACTGTTGCTCATTGTTCTCCTTTCTAATCCTAAGAAAAGAATATTACACAAAATCATAGTATACACTAATTACTATAATTAATAATATATCATTATATTTAAAAATAATTTAATTTTAACCTCTTATTTTATTTGTAATGAAATAATTTACAGTCACTCAAATATGTATGACTTGTTTTGAATAGAGGAAATCTAATTAATTATAGCTAATTTGTATTTATTGGCGCTGATTGATTTTAGATATACCGAGTGAATAAATATTTTTTTCAAACAACAATTAATCTTGATTATTCATTTTTTGAGCTTTGTAGAGCCGATTGGATATCCAGAACATTTTCTTTGACAAATATCCACCATATAGAATGGTGATTGGGTTTCTTAAAATGTCATTTGATTTAATTTACCTAATTTTGACTTCATTAGTGCCACTAGAGTCCTCCATTTACCACCATGTTGCGTGTGATTTCTGAGTTGGTAGTAATTAATTACTATAATGTTTACTTAAGAAGTTTCAAAGTTTGTATATAATACAGTAAAGGAAGATATTTCTAGAACTTCAAAAATAAAAATATGTGCGCTATAATATATTGGAGTTGTATCTAAGATTTTTTGAATATGAGTGTGCCACTAAAAAGTAGAAAAAAGAGTATTAAGTGGGAATCAATAGATGTTCCTCAGGGTAAATAATTCAATATTATACCAAGTGCACCATTCAATTCTTTTAAAGTATGTGTGTCAACAGATAACATTAGATTAATTTTATGTATATCAAATACGTAATTTAACGGTAAGACTATGGATTTACATGTCTCATGATTAGGGTTATAAATCCGCCACTGAGTATATTAATCAGGTAGTTTAGCTCTAAGCAAATGAATTAAAGACATTTCCGGGATTTAAAAGTAGCTAGAGTATAATTCCACGGTAAATTTATCGTTTGTGTAATTTAACTGATATAACATATTCCTAAGTAATATATTTTATAGATAGAGACTCATGTTTACAGTTAGTCATTTGCATGTAGTTAATTGTTAGAATATTTTTTTGCACCTATTCGTAAAAGTTAAACTTACTAATTTTCGCTTGTGGTAGCCCTAGCGGCTAGCAGTTGCTATGTCTCATTTAAATCACTGTTATTTTTCGATAAAAATAAATTCACATAAATTACAATATTGGTAAATTCTAAATTTTCATTATTGCAGTACCAAGAAGCCTTTGACTTTCATGCATGTGACTTCTCGGACTAGTTTAAACAACTAGATGGAAAATATCCTCTCTCTTTTTTTGGTACATGGAAAATTTTCTTTTTCTAGTTTTTGTTTATCATAATTAAAACGCGATATATATAAACTCAGTTTAATTTATAATTTGTTAAGCTAAATAACTTGTTTGGTTTATATTGCAAAAACTCCACACAAGTTTTATTTATTTTTCACTTTTACTCAATAAATAATAATATTTGGCAAGAAAATTATCAAATTAATTAATGAGACTCTCAAGATTTTTTCATCCATTATTTATTTAATATTCAGCAAGCTAACGCTTGAAAAATAGAGCTAAGTAGCATATTAAAGACGCAATATACAGCATTACACCAAACTTCAAGACGGAGTAATGAATAAAAATTAATTGGAGTGTTTAAAGATTGATCCTTAGGTGATTTAATTAAAAAGGAACTATACTTTAAGTGTTCATTTCTAAAGTCTTTGATTCTCTTCTAGTTTCAAAATTCCTCAAATGTTAATGTGGTGAGACCTAAAGCAATTCTTTTGCTTCACTATATCAGAGTGTGTAATAGTGTCGTTTATTGGTGCCACCGAGTGTTTCTACCTCTGTACAATAGAAAATATAAATTTTTTTCTCGAGATGTCACATACTTTATCATGATATTAGAATAGATAAAGTCCTGAATTCAATTCTTATCGCCATCATATAAAAAAAAATATTATGTACTTGACATATGAGAAAGAATTAGGTCCACATATAAAGGCGTCTTGTTAATCATAATTAAGAAATACAACATAACTAATAAATGAATAATCCGCAAATATATAATTAGTGCGGACATCGTTAAAAAGGTTTTAAATGAAATATCATTGCACTAGCCATAACATGATGTTTGATAAAATACGAAAAGATCACGATTGTTGACTTGGTGCATTGAAACCTACCATTATAATCAAAATATATAAGACATTTCCCAATACATAAGGAGCATATGTTTATTTGTTTAGATTCATAATGCAGAAAGGTATTTCCGTTAACCTTTTAAGCTTATAGAATTGTGGTAATAGTTCTATAATTTAACATCTACGTATAAATTCAGTAGGTTGTTTTTTCTCTTTTTGCTACCTTTCTATGCGTGAAAATACACATGGGCGGAGCTAAGTTCACGTAAAAAGTTTAATTGAATTCCTTTCGTAAAACACTAAACTTTACAAATGGAGCAATATATATATATATATATATATAATTTCCTTGACATAAGGAAGCGGGTTCAAATTTTACGTTAAATCACGAGTTCAATTCTTATGTACGAAAATTCTACTATTTTTTAAATTTATTTATATGAATTTCTGACTCCATCACTGTATATAAGTTTGTATACGATTTGATAATTTAAGGTATAAAGTTCAGAAAATTATAGTAGCTTTTTATTGTTCAAATTGCTTCAATTATATTAAGGCTAATTCTTAGTCGAGACCAGTTATAGACAGACGACAAACCTAATGATTATATTAAGGAAGGCACTGAGAAATTCAATTTGTGTTTGATCTCAGTTTTGTTACAAATAATGGTTTGCTTTCTATTTAAATAGTCTACAACGCGTCGGTGGATATTAATATTAATTAAAGTGAAGAATAAGATTAGGGAAAAAACTAATTAAATATTCATGTAAATGCAATAATTAAATAATATAATACAGGAATCTGAGTTTCTGGGCAGAGCATGGTGCATGTCCTGAAACTGTACTTGAGTTGCAGCCTCTCACATGCTTGTAATCAATGAAGTAGGCCTTCACTGTGGCCCATTTTTCTTAAATTTTATATCCTTATAACCAACCATAATTATTTTCTTTTATTTTTTCCGCCGGCAAAATTTACACTTGCTTTCTGCCACTTTTAACGTCTTTTTTTTTTTTTTTGCGTTACTCGCTTTAGAGCTCGATTATTTTAGTTCGGGGTACACGCTTCCTATCAAATGCGATATGTATTCAGGATTCAAATTGAAATTCTTAATTAATGTCATTTTGTATTATTTTTTTAATAAAATTCCAATTTTTATATAGTATTTATAATAACTGTCTTCCTTAATTCTATATTAGTAATAGTGTAGGAAATCATTGCAATAATGAATTTGTGGTAGTTTGCAAAAGAAAAAAAAAAAAAAAACTAGTATTCAAAATTTTAGTCGCTTGAAGAATTTTAGTTCTTCTAAGTTGTTAAACTTGCATGGAAATTGAATGGTGTCAAATATTTTGAGATGAATATTTTTCCTTGAAAAAATTGTTTGGTTTGCATAAACATTATATTTTTCAGACCCCACTATGTAGGAATACGTTAGATGTTTTGTTGTTGAAATTTTCCAATTTTTTAAATAGAACTTGGCAAATTCTCACTTCCAAGGAAAAAGAAAAATAATGGAGAAAACATAACAAATTAAATAAGGGAATAATTAGCTAATCGTAATTGTGCATTAATCTAATAATCCGTGCTTTTACAAGTCACATCATGGACGACAATACTAAAGATATTTCAAACAAGATCAATGTGGGGCGTTTAGTTAAGATGCAAAAATACATTAATTACAAAAAATACAATTTTATTTGACTTTTCTTCTGAAAGTCTATAAACGAAGTTAGTAAGTAATATGGAGTAAGGAAAAGACAAGGTAAAGTATTGCTCAATTAGATGTCAAAATCAAAAATTCCACAAAAAAAAAAAAACACTAATGTATGGTAATATCTAGACAATCTGTATAATCCTGGTTCTACTTTATCTAGATTTTGCCTTCAACAAACATCTTTTAACAACTACTTTTCATGAGAAAAATATACATTACAACATTTTTGATAATAAAACCTAAAAAAGAACCTAATAAGTTTGCTTTTATCCGTGAATTCTTTCATTTACCGGTGATTGCTTAATGCTAAATGCATTACAATACTCTTTCTTCACTTTTTCTCTCTTTGTTGGCTAAGAATTAAGGTTAAAACTTGATTAGAAAAGGGAGAAAGATTAAAGGTCAAAATCAGAAAGTGGCAACGTATAGTAATTGGTTACTTAAACGTTTTATTCTTTTCATTAGTCATATGTTTAAATTAGGGGAAAAACTTGTTAATCCTAATTTCCTAAAAGTGAAAATGACATACTACCAACCATGTGTAACGACTCGGACGATGGTTTTGGATGTATTAGTCCTGATCCCCTATTTATTGCCTTCTCTGTGTTATATTGTGGTACTTGCCAGGATGTATGATTTTGGTTTCGGGTGAGTTCGTAGTGAAATGGAACATATAGTCCCTAAATTAGAAGTTTAAGCCGTAGGACTTGACCGTAGTTTGACTTGTGCGAAGACAACTCCAGAACAGACTTTTGACGGTTTTAATAGCTCTGTAGGATAATTTTGGACTTAGGGACGTGTCCGGATATTGATTTTGGAGTTTCGTAGGTCGTTTCAGCGTGAATTGACGGAAGTTGGAAGATTTTGGAAAGTAAGACCGAGAGTGGACTTTTTGATATCGGGGTCGGATTTTGATTCCAAAAGTTGAAATAGGTTCGTAATGTTAATTATTACTTGTGTGAAAAACTGGTGTCAATCGGAGTTGTTTTGGTATATATCGGCATCGATTTCGGAATACGGAAGTTCATAGTTGCTTAAGCTTGAATTTGGTTGCAATTCCATTGAATTCATGTTGTTCGATGTGGTTTTTAGCCTCGAGTAACTCCGTTAGGTATTTTGAAACTAGTTGGTATATTCAGACGGGGTCCCAAGGGCTCCAGCTGTGATTCGGATCGATGTCGAATCATCTTTTGACTTAAAGATTTGCTGAAGTGTTGGGCTGGTTCTGGTGTTTTCCCACCTACAGAGGGATTGGTCGCAGGTGCGGGCTCGCAAATGCGAGCCACTGGTCGCAGAAGAAAATTTGGTCTAGCGTAGCTGGGATCTCAAATGCGATCATTTGTCCGTAGGAGTAGACTCGTGGAAGCGAAGGATTTCCTTCGTAGAAGCGGAACTTGAGGAGACAGCCTTGGGCTTGACCACAGATATAGTCCTTTCTCCGCAGAAGCGAGCCCTTATCTACAGAAACGGAAGCCCTGGACTTAAATTGGGACCACACCTACGATGATTTTTCATAGGTGCGGTATCGCAGAAGCGACCCATAGGCCGCAGAAGCGGAAGTCACTGGGCAAAAAAGGGGAAATTCGAGGGTTTGATTTCATAATTCATTTTGGGACTTTGAGAGCTCGGTTTGAGGCGAAATTTTGAGGGATTATCGTAGAAATTATTGGGGTAAGGATTCTTGACTCATTTTGATTAATTTTCATGAATCTATTGTTACATCTTTTAATTAGTGTTTGGAGTTTAAAATTGGGAAAAAATGGAGGAAACTTCTTAGGCCGAATTTTGGGGATTTAAGCGAGATTTTGGTATCGGATTTGTATAATTCTTATACGGTTGGACTCGATATCAAATGGGTGTCCGATTTTTAAAATTTTGGTCGGGTTCCGAGACGCTGATCTGGGTCGACTTTTTGGGGCGATTTTTCAATTCTATGCTAAGATCATAATTTTATTGTTTAAATTAGTTTTCTATAGTTATATTTATAGTATGAAATTATTTTGGCTAGATTCGAGCCGTTCGGAGTTGGAAAATCGAGGGAAAGACCTTCTAATTGATTGATTTGGCGTGTTTTGAGGTAAGTGACTTATCAAACCTTGTGGGGGAGGGGGGGAGGGGGAAATTCCCCTTAGGAATTGATATTGTGGTGATAATTTGTGATATGCGAAGGCCGTGTACGCAAGGTGACGAGTGCGTACACGGGTTAAATATGATCGGTTTTAGCTATGTAGTTTCCTTTTTATGCCTTAATTGAGTTACTTAGCATGTTGTAGTTATCATGTTCAGCCTAATTTCACATGTCTACATGCCTTATCTCTTATTGCAACTTGTACTACATGTTTATTTGATTTACTTGCATTCTTAATTCTGTAATCATTACTTAACTGTGGGATTCTCTACTTGAAATTGCTATCCACGAAATATCCTGCTATTGAGTTTGGTGTTGAGTTGCAAAGGCCGTGGTTTCTGTTGAGGCAAGGTGTAAGTTGTGAAATTTTATTTTATTTAGTTGCTATGCTTTGGTTGTGTTATTGTTGAGGTTATTGTTTGGTTATTACACGAGGTTTCTGCCATGATGTTGTTATTGTTTGCACAAGTTTTCTGCTGTGCGTTGTTACTATTTGCTCGAGGTTTCTACCATGCCGTCGTGATTATTGTTAGGCATGCGGTGGTATAAGGTCCCGGTGTTGATACACATGTAGTGAGATAAGGTGGGCTTGATACGCGTAGCTAGTAGGGGAACTACTAGAAGCCATGCGGTGTGATAAGGTGAGCTAAAACATCGAGTGCTATTTCAGGAAAACGACTTTCAAAACTAAATCTAAAGGCTCCCCCGGTGATATGAAGAAAGTCAGTTATTTTTATGATTTGGGACTACGGGACGGTACCTCGAGGATGCCCCTGTTGATCTTTCTCTATCGGCTATATTTTTGTTTGGCTGTTGTTTTCCTTAACATGTAAATCCTTGTTTTCCTTTCGTGTTATATTAGCTGCCTTGATTCCGTGTCTTTCCGTAAATTCTGTATTGTTTCATTTCCTTGTAATTTTCATTATATCATTATATCTTCTGTCTTGTTTTCTTATTATCTCCAGTAGGGCTTTGATCTGACCTCGTCACTACTCTATCGAGGTTAGGTTTGGCACTTACTGGGTACCGTTGTGCTGTACTCATAATACGTTTTTGCACATGTTTTTTGCACATCCAGGTACATCCTATCAATCTCACTATTAGCGTGTGATTGGCTTGCTTTGGAGACTTCAAGGTACACCTGCCTGCGTCCGCAGGCCTCAAAGTCCCCTTCTATCCTGTTCTTTTCTTATTTTTTTTATATCTTTATAGATAGTGATGTATAGGAGTGTTTAGTACTGTTCTTAGAGCTTGTGACTTATATTTTCACCGGGTTTTGGGAGATGTGCATATTAAGTTGCAGATTTTATTTCATATAGTTGTTGATGTTTATTTTTTGAGATTTAAATTATTATTCAGTTATTCTGCATATTTGTTAGACTTATCTAATCTTAAAGACTAGGAGCTGTCACGATGTCCTACCGAGGAAATTTGGGATCGTGACACCCTGCAACATTCTCTTTTCTTCGACGAACCATCCAAATTTCAAGCTGTTAACTCATTTAGGAAGCCACAAATTTTCCAATTATAGAAGATGACTACTCGCCATGCTTTGTCGCTATTTCTAAAGAAATCAAAATTTGATTTAGCAAACAGTTACTAAATGCAACAAAGCTCTAATTATTGATTATTCAAAACATTTTAACACTTTTATATATTTAAATTTAAAAGGTGACTATTAATTTTTAAAAGGTACCTGTTGACAAAGATTTGAGTTTGTTGATTCAACAGATTCTTAAAATTAACTATAAATACTTATTTTCTCTCCAAGAACGATATACATCAACAACTAGAAAATTCTTTCTCTTCTCTCTTTCTGTTTTTTACAAACTCGCCTAATTTTATTGGCTTTGTAATATTTTGGAGGAATTTTGCCATCATCCTTTTTGCAACGAGATGGGAGGCTTAAATTCCGCAATAACAATTATTACATTATTAAAGTCGGTGTATTTTATTCCCATATTTTGCAATATTTTTTCTAACATTACATACATATATACATCAAGATTAAGACAACTTTGTATCAAAGAAATAGCCTTATGGGACAGCTAATCGATCAAGATCAAGCAAGCTGATGCAATTAAAACGTACCACTATATATCTTTGTTTTAGAGTTTTTCTAGTACTTTTGAATGGAATTTTATGATAAATTATGGGAATAACTAACTATTGGAACACGTAAAATTCAGAGCTAGCACAATTCAAAGTTTTATCTTAAGTTAATTAATGATTAGAAGGTTCAAACTTATTAGGTTAATACGCTCCTACTTCTTTTTTCCCTTTCTAACTTTTATACGAATCGTCCATCTCCCCTCGACAAAGGGAAATCAAAAAGGAAAAAAGTTACAGATTTATTAGTACTCCCAAGTCAAAAACTGCGACAGGTACCTCGTAAAGAAAATCAAGAACATGCTATTACTTCTAAAAACAAATAAAGAGAAACAAAAAACGAAAAGTAAAGTGTATTTTGTCTGATAAGCAGACAACGCATGAATAAAGTACGGGATATATAGAGACACGCAAAAAATTTCCTTTCTTAATTCCTTAAACATATCGAAAATTATGAGCAAAGATTTTGCATATGTCACTTGCTAATTAATCGAGATTATTATCTGCAATCATCTGAGCTAGGAAGTGGATTCTTCTACATGCCACGTCTGAGGCTCCCATAAACTACCACGTGGCATGCAGTGAAAATATTTGTAAAACAACGATAACAACAATAGTAACATACCCAGTGTATTTTTATAAGTGAGTATATGCTAATTTTATCATTGCCTTGTAAAAGTAAAGAGATTGTTTTTAAGATTCTCGACTCAAAAAAAGTATTTCATAGATGGTTTGAAAAAAGAAATCAGCAGTGAAGAAGCCATGTTAAAAATAATAAAAATAAGAACAATTATAACAGTAAAATAATAAAGCAAAACGATAATCGAAATAATAGAAACAACAAGTAATAATAAAATTCGAGAAATAAGATAATATGAAAATGATAGTAATAATACTAATATGAAAAATATATGTATTAAGCATAAATTGGAGAGGGTATGTGTTGAATGAGTTGACATCTTGATCATAACCTGCCCTAGAATGAGCTGGCAGATTTGATTATATTTTGCTTCTATAAATATAGTTGATGTTTCGCTAAAAATTTATATTTTTGTATGTAATTTATTTTGCATTATACTTCGATCTTGTTAATTTTTGTGTGAATATCTGTGACTCGAGCTTAATAAAATTACTTATATGTGTAGGAGTCAACTGAAAGTGATTTGAAAAGTTTTCATGCAAAGTGAAGTAAAAACAGAAGAATCTAGTGAAGTATAAGTTTGGTGCCTGGGTCTCGAACAGCGAAGCGAAGTTTACTTCGCGAGATCGGGACTGGAGCAGAAGAAACCAGAAAAGTCCTGGACAGCGAAGCGAGAGTCACTTCGCCAGACCGGGACGAAGCAGAAATTTCAGCTTCTCCCATCCGAATTAGGAGAAGCCCATTTCGTCCCAACAAACCCTAACCACTATAAATACATCAAGAAAATGTGCTTTTAGGGGAGACACTAACTTGCATATTGATCGTAATTTGCTCCTAAAATGAACTGACAGATCTGATTATATTTTGCTTCTGTAAATGGCATATTAGATATTTAGTAAAATTTGTTAGAATTTATTATAGAAAACTAGTTTAGATGTAATTCCTTGATTGAAGGATCTCCTACGAATTAAGGATTGATTAGTCTATTTTGATTGTACATGTTCTTCTATAAATACTGTATAATTTTATGAATAAAGCAAACCTTTTCTGTGTCTAAAGTTTCAGTATGTATCATTGAAAAAGACATTACAGAACACCTTAGTCAGCATTAGAGTCATAAATCAACAAAAAAGGTTCCCTTACGAGCACTAAAATAATTGGATAGCCTTGTTAACAATATGTGTTGGCACTAATCGTTAACTACTTGGACCCTCGAACAAGAGTTTATATTTCTCGTTGATAGAAAGATGTTATTCGCACAATAGATAAAGGATAACTATAGCAAGTGACAATTTTCACATCAAAAAACGAATTGAGGATTTTTTGGGGTCGTTAATTATCTTTTGACTCGTGTAAGCTATGTTTTTTATTTATATTTGTAATTATTTAAATTTTATCGAATCTAAATCGATGAAATAATTTGGATTATATTTTAAATTTAAGATATTTTAGTCCAAACAAAATATATTTGGCTAATATAATTGGATTAATTACATAAGTTCAATATATATGGATTAAATAAGCAAATCCAAATTCATTGGGCTAGCACATTTAGTTAGGTTACAAATGATGAGCCCATTTCATTAGACCCAAATTGGTGCCACACGTGAAATAACGTGGCACGCCAAGTTATGCGGAAGAGCCGATAGGATCATGCCACGTGTAAAAATGATATGACATGCCCAATCAAATTAAGGCCAATGAAATTGTACCACATGTGCAAGTGACATGTTCTGGCCAATCAAATGCGGCTTGTCACACTTCAATTTGATTGGTCGGAAAGAGTTTATTCTTATCATAACCCTTCCTTCCCACAACTATAAATAGGGGTCTTCATAACCCAGAAAAGACACCAAAAGTTATAACAAAAAGTAAGAGAGAGCTCGTGGATCAAACGCCGCAAATTTCTCTACAAGTTTCAAGCTTCAAAAAATCAAGTTCAATCTGAAGAACGAAGAACAAATCAAGATTCAAGGAGTACAAGTTCAAATCAAAGTTCGTGCTAACTGAATTCAAGATCAAGCTCAAAGACCCTTGAATTTATTTACTATTGGAAAGAAGAATCAGAGGATTCATAAAGATGTATACTCATATTATTTGAAATCAAATACTACGATTGTTATAATATTTTCAATCTTGATTTTATTTTCTTGACGCAATTTATTATCTACAATATTATCAAGAAAATATCCTTGTTTGAGACAAATGGTGAACAAAATGAGGGTGCACTTGTGAAATTAGTATGCACATAAAAAATTGCAGTTGCATTCTTATTCACGTAATTAAGATTGACAAAATAGGGACTTCTAAAATCTTATTGTGTGTCACACTTTCAACCTGTGCAGCAAATTTGAGTACACATCGCATGTACTTGTTAAACTTACTAAATTGCACATCCCAGTAATAAATTTTCAACTATATATTTTTGAGCAAAACAACGTGGGTGTGCTTAGACTCAGGAGCGGATTTAGATTTTAAATTTATGAATTTTTAAATTCTATGATAAGACCATCAATCGAGTTTGGGAAGATTATTTATACTACATATAAAGTGAATTTTTAATACAGGAGGCTCAGCCAAAACTACTAAATTTTGCTGAACCCGTAACTAATAATGCGAATTCACTGGTGCCTACACCTGTTATCAAGAAGCTATATCCATTCCAGACTTTAGTATATAAAATGGAATTACTAAGATATCGTTGTATGTCATGTCCGTTGTCCTCGACTGTGTATAATGAATCGATCATACGTATGGATGATTTTTTAACGTTTTTGGAATATATATATTGCATGCTTTAATTTTTTTCTGTAAGTCTTGTTAATTAGCTCCGGAACACTAGGTTCAACTAATTAATTATATTGGACTATGTGTTGTTTATTGTTGTCACGTTAAAACTTGAAACTTAAGTTAAATATTTGCTAAGTCAAAGTATGCGAAAGGTACTAGGAGTAATAAAGAAATCAGGCCTATACTAAGTAAATTGCTGTCTAAAACTAAATATAATCAACTTTAGAAACAAGACCGAAAGCTAAAGTGCGTTTTGTCTGTTCATTTAGAAGAAAGCAGACAGACCATGAATAAGAAATTCATTTCAAGTTTCCTTTAGCATATAAACTAATTATGATTAATATTTGCATGTGCAGATGGATTCTTTAGGCAGTCGGTTAATTATTTGAGAAAATATAATACAATCACGCAAAAGACTAGAATTTTAATTCATGTCACATTAGTGTAAAGTTGTAAACCTTAATTTCCACCTTGCTGATGGACATATATTAGGAAATTTAAAATTTATGGTTTACAGAAATCCAGTAAATTCATGTCATATGTCATGCTTTTAGTTAAACTTATCATTTAATCATGGTTTAAATTAGATATTTTTTTCCACAAGAAGTTAAATAAAAATCTAAGAAACTAAAACACTTTTAATGCTTGTAACTTAATATATATTTTTTTATAGAAGTAGTATGCATGCTAGCTTACACGCACATTGATTATTACTAACCAAACTTAGTAACAAATAACTTTATCCACTAATTTAGGCAGATGGAAAAGATTTTCTTGATTTAATTTTAGTTAGGGTACAAAGATAACCCCATCCTGTTCCACGTCAAACAAGGAATTGGTTGGAATAATTAGGAAGATTTGAACTTTATTTAATTAGTTATGTCCTTATTTAGTGTACTACTAATCTTGAAATTGTTCCTTGTACAGGTGGGCTAGTTATCTTGCCACTGGTGTATGCTAGGAAGGGATATTATTGTGGTTTGAGACAAATGGTGCAGAAAATGAGGGTGCAGTTGTAAAGTTTGTACTTGTATTATCAAAATGCAGTGCCCCCCTTTTATTAACGTAAGATAGAAATAGAAGAACTAAAATCTGATTGCTGGGATTAGCTCATGATTGCTAATTATGATATCGATCGCATTCTACATTGTGTTTTTACGTGATTGTTGGTCTTTCGGATTGTTTGATATCCAGTATCTAACAGAACAGTCATAAGTGATATTATCCGCTTTGGGTCTAAACTCAGAAAATTTTAAAACGTATCCCTAGGATTTAAAACTTATTTACTTATATACTCAACATCTCTAACGTGTTTTATTGATGTAAGATTCGCCTTGGTTGTCATAGTAATATACTAGACTTGAAATTTTGAGAAGCAAAACATTAAGTCCATATTGTTGAACCAGCAGTATTACTATATTTTTATAGTAACATAAGATTTTAAATATGTAACGCGAAATATAATTGTAAACACTTCTATTAATTGATTTTGGTGATGATGAAGCTTTCACAAAATGTTGCTAAAATTAAGTAGACGTAACAAGGCCAAGAATAGAAACTGTGCACGTATAGAAAGTAGGACATGGATGATTTGATTTGTTGGATAACTTTTTTCCTTACACGTTTCTTTATAACTGGGTGATGAAATTTTTGCTTCTACTAAAACATCATCAATTCTTGGAATTTTGTTTTATATATTAAAATTTTAGGAAATAGAATTTGAGAAACAAATTTAAAATCGCGCGTCAATTTTACCAGACTAAACATAAATAAAGGAAACAAATATTCTCCTCACATAAACATATCAAATATAAATGTAGTAAAAACAACACAGTTTTTATATTTTGTCTTCCGTTCGACTCTTGTTGTCTTTAAAGATGCTGAAACATTATGTTGAAGACATAATTAAGTAAATAAAAATATTCTCTCAATAGCTTAAACTTTTAGATGAGTTGATCGCATATTTCAACATGGTATCAGAGCAGGCAGATGTCTTGGGTTCGAGTTTCACCGCCACAAACTAAAAAGAATTTTCACCTATTTGGCTCATAAAAAAGAATCAAGCTCCCACGTGAAGGGGCATGTTGAAGATATAATTAAGTAAATAAAAGTGTGTTATCTAAGTTAATTGTGAATGTCATTAATCCAACAATGTTGAACAATATCTTCACTAATTACTTTCTATTTTTGGGAGTAATTGCATTTTGATAATTTGCCAATTGAATCTTGCAAATTGCAACGTAGGGTATCTTAAAGATTCTATTTCTTAGCTTGGAGTTATAACTACTAACTACTATTACTAGTATCTTCCTTTTTGCACGTCACTTTAACTTACTATATTTTAGGTGCATTTAATCCATTATTAATTAGATGTCATTTTCTAAGGATACCAATGGAGAGACGTTACCTAATAAACTAATCAATGGCCGACAAAATAGAAGCAACGTATTATTTCTCCATCTCAAATTGTATGACACTTTATTTTTCTTCTTTTAAATTTTGGGATGTCAAAAATATCTTCATTTTTATTTTAATATTACATAATTTAAAGCAGTTAAATTTGACGTGATATATTTGTTAACCTTAATTTGACGAATAACTATAATTTTTCTACTACTAATATACCCAGTCAAATGATGTTCAAAAGTCATTCCTATGGTTGGTGAAAATTTGGAATTGATAAATTTTTTTATATAATCAAACAAACTTTTCGAATTTGTTGGGAAAAAGAAAAGAAGAAACAATTGGAATCAGTTCGGATTGGGTCGGGCTCAAATTGGGGGCCGTTATATTTGGGCTCAATATTTTGTCGAATCCATTGATTTAATAGCCACAATGCTAAAATAATTTTCACCCGCATAGCCATAATAGTTTGTAGTCGGTGTATACTCAATGAATAACAAGTATATAATAAAGTTTGCCATGTATGTAAATTATATATAGATTATAAAGTTGTTATACAATTTGCTTGAAAGTTTCTTCTAGTAATAGGCTTACTCGAGAAATTAGAACATACGTACGCAAACAAAGACTGACGTGGATTATCCACTTGTTAATTATTTAAGATTTCATTTTTAGTCATACTAGTCTCATGGTACATACGATATACATATATCCTATCTCAATCATATGACTCATTTAATAGTTATATCTAATTATAAAATAAAATTTTAAGTTACTAAAGATGATTATAAATGTTGATCGTGTATAACTAACTCAATAAAGAAAAAAACTGCTTCATAGAAGTTCTCAATTATCAATCAACAGTTTAACTAAAAAAAAACAGCTTTATAATTTTATTACTTCAATTTCACAATTTCTCTTGCTTCCTTTTCAGTTTCAGCTAGAATATATAACAACTTGAAAATCTAAATATCGTTGAAGGATAAAACTAAAAACATATAACCACGCTACTATTAATTATTGAATTTCAAATCATCATAAAAATCAAAATGCAACGAAAACACAAAAATACATTCAAAGGCGACATTAAAGCAAGTTAGTGAGAGAACATATAATTGAAAGAGGGTCATCCATAACATATTTACTTCAAAGAATGACTTAGAACTAGAATTGAAAGTATATATTTGATTTTGAAGCTTTATTATTCAAGTGAAATTAATATTTAAATTATTCTAGTACTTGCTAACTCTATAATATTAAATATTTAAAAAATAATTAACTTTTTCAATGTGAAATCTAAAAAATCGATCAACATTTCTTGTTCGAGCACACATATTTCCTCTTAAATTTAAAGGGCACATTCTTTGAAATATCACATGACAATTACAATCATTTTTGTATCGTAATATCATCTAAAATGACGGGATATTTGTTGTATGCTTTTGCATGATTCTATAGAGAGTCTTCAAATTAACACAATTTTTTTTTAAAGGAATTTGAATCTTCCTTTTAGAGATTTGAAATAAAGAGGTTGGTCATATAGTTCCTAAAAAGATGTATAATTAAGTGGCAATGTAAAACCTGAAAATGACTAATACCGAATGAATATTTAAATAATAAATAACTTAATATAAAAAACTATAGAGAGCCAATTGTAGGAATTGATGAAAAATGAAAAAGATATTAATGTCAGTTTATTTTGAATACATTTTGTCTTCTATTGAATCATGTTTGTTTTTTCAAGTTTTGAATTTAAATAATTTAACTCTTAACATTTAGGGTAAGAGATTTCGTTCGATTTTCGGATTTCTTTCATCACTAGTGGTCTTTATGAAAAATATTTATATGGCTTAAGAACTGTGTAACTGGAAAATGATTTCACTTATATGATAAATTTGAAATAAATATATTTTTGGTTTATTCAAATTCTTAATGTTACCTTATGCTAAATTTTAAATATTTAATTCTAATTAAAAATTTTAAATAAGAATTCTCTTTTTCAAATAGTTAAAAAATTGAATGGGTGTAAAACATCCATGCAAGACATGTTGCAGACATTAAAAAAAGGAATACTTTTGTAATTCTCAAAGAATTAACAATTATTATATACCAAAAAAATAAAATTTGAATAATTTCTTATGAGCCAGAATTATTGTTTTAATCAAGAAATCCACTTATATTTAGCTTAATTTATCATTATTTAAAAAGGTTAAAATATTTTCATAAATTATCTTATTGGAACCACTGATAATTTTTGAGTTATAATTGATTTTTTCTCAACATTTGAATAAATATAATAAATAATTTAAAATTTTAAAAGCTAAAATACAGAATAATATCATTAATGGAATATTCTGGTCTATATATATTCTGGTCTGTTTTAAATATAGTAACATCAAATAAGTAATTTTATTACGGAAACGTAAAACATTATTAAAAAGTGGATCACCTCTGTTATTATCCAAAAATCCCATACTTTCTCTTTCTTTGATATTTTTAATTATTTCCTTTATTATAATTTATGTGCAAGATTTATATAAGGTAAATTTTCAATGCTATAGCCTATTTGATAATATAGTTTGAGTTTAATTACTGTCACACCTCCTTTTTCCGAGGAATAGGGAGTTTTTTCAATCAAAGTGACATTATTTGAAATATGATTATTTATTTAATTAGAATCGTCACTTGAAATATTTATTATGGTGTCCCAAGTCACCGATTTATTTTAAATCCCAAATCGAGGAAATTGACTCTGTTTATGATCCGCGAACATAGAAGAACGGGTAAGGAATTCTATTAACCCGGGAGAAGGTGTGAGGTACTCTCGAGTTCTGTTGTTTTAGCACGGTCTGGCAAGAAGATGGTTTTATTGGGTTTTTTGAGATAGGAATGGTCAATGCTTATGGAAACTGTTTTGTCATTTCTCTTGGTAAAAGTTGGCTCACCAGATTACAGGGATTCCTCTGGTTCTCTTAACTTTTCATTATTTGTGATCCAAGAATCAGCAAGGATTTTGACGAGCTCGTCTCTAGGAATTTGTGTGGGTATTTGAGTGCACATGGTGTTTCTTTTAGTAGCATCAATATTCAAGAGTAAAGCATTTTCTCCTGGGTGATGCCGTGCTATTATTTTTATATTATCATGTGAGAAAGAGAGTAAACGGTCGAAAGGTGATGTCGTACAAGTGTTTTTGTTCATGGCACGAAGGGTGTTTCTGTACAGGCGAGGACGAGTGACATGCATTATATTGTGTTATCTCTCCTCGCGTATACGTCTATGTCTATATTCTGAGTTGTTACTGCTGCACCTATGTTTTCTATGTTGCTTGTGGTTGTAACGTCTTTGCCTTCTACCTCATGTGTTATTGTTCTATCCATGCCTTCTATTGTTAATTATTGTTACGTTCATGCCTACCGTCTTGTTTGTTATATTTACATCTCTTTTAATCATACCTGACTTAATTAAGTAATTAAATACGTATTTTTAGAACCTATATGTATTTTTCTTTTTACCATTTCTAATTATGGCGCTTTACGGGATTATTTTAAAATGAACCACGTGTGCGTGAATCCATTTTATTAAGTGCGCTAAAATTTATGTCACACGTAAGTATACACAATTAATAATAATTTGTTATTAAAATTGTTTCGCCCAAAGTTGCACGAACGCATACCTTGGTTTTAAGTTTGGAAGTCGTAATTATATCACGCTAAAATTATTTTGTGGTGTTTTCATGGCTGTTTGGTGGTGAATTTTCAGCTGCTTTTGGGTGGGACTTAAAAGTTGTTTTGGGAGGTGAACTACTGCATTTTTGGCAGCGCTTTGGGGTTGAAAATGAGGTGCTTTGCTGGTGGTTTTGGACTGATTTTTCGACAGATTCGCAGCTTATTTTGCTCCTCTCTTGGGCTGGATTTTGTAGCTGATTTGGTGGAGTTATTTTGGGGTTACTTTCAGCTGGTTTTCACGCTGGTTTGGCGGTATTTTGGGGCTAGTTCAGGGCTATTTCGCAGTTGTTTTTGCTGCACATTTGAGGTGAGATTTGAGCAGAAATTTGTGGTAGTTTAATGCTCTTTTTGCTTGGTTTAGAGTGTTGATTTTGGAACTGTTTTTGGGTGGAAAAAGGGGCTGGTTATAGTGGTCTTTCGGTGGTGTTTTGACGGTTTTGTGGCTGAGTTTTCATGGTGGTTTGATGTCTTTGGATTGAGAATCGGGGGTTGGCCACGGAGGAGAGAATTGTTGCGCTTAGAGGAAGAAAGAGGCGCTGCTCCTTCCCTTTTTCTAGATTTGTTTTTCTCCTCCCTTTCTCAATGTCTCTCTGCTACGAGTGGGCATAAAATTGGTCGAACCGAAAAAATTGGTCGAACCGAAAATTTTAGTTTATTCGATTTCGGTTTTTCGATCGGTTTGCGGTTTATAATTTTTAAAAGTTCATTTTTCGGTTTTAACGGTTTAATTTTTCGGTTTAACCAAAAAACCAAACTTTTTACCAGCCTGCTTTTGCCTTTTAGACTCTTAGTATCTGAAGCCCAATCCTTCGCACATCTGAAGTCCACCCCTAATCAAACCCATCTGAAGACAGCCCAACCCAGGTAAAGTTTACCCGAACCCAAAATCCAAATACCCAATAGTCCTATACTAATCGACAATCGTTAATCCCTGAGACCCTAATCATTTTCGACAGTTCGACAGTTTGACTGTTCCTCAGACCTCAATACCTCAATCCTATGTTCCTCAAACCTCAATCCACTGTTCCTCAAACCTCAATCCTCTGTTCCTCAATCGTTAATCCCTCATCGTTAATCGACCTTCCTCTGTTCCTCAGACCTCAATCCTCACGAGTCATGATCTACCTACCACTACCGACGCCCTCACCAGTCACCTCCGAAATTAGGGTTGAGAGTTGAGAGTTGAGGCTGTGCAACTGTCCACCCCTACCACTACCGACGCCCGAGTTCCGACTTCCAACTGTGACGCCTTCTTTCTCCGCTCATCGCTCTGAGAATGCAAAGAGGAATCAAAAATTGGTTTAGTGGTTACCTCGCTCGTCGCTCTGAGAATGCAGAGAGGAAACAAAAATTGGTTTAGTGGTTAAACCAATCTTGAACTCGCTCATCCTTCTTCCTCAGGTATCAGGTTAATGGTTACCTCCGGCTCCTAGCTCCTTCTTCTGAGTTCCTTTTCAGTTTTCCCTCGTCGCTCCTACTGCTGATTTCGTTAAATTTTCAATTTTTCTGCTATTGTTTATAGCGCATATATGCGCGTTTTCTCCTACTGTGCCGACTGCTGTTGCTGTGACTTGTGAGCCTATGATGCCTTTTTCCTCCGCTCGTCGCTCATCCTTTTTCCTCAAGTTAGTGGTCACCTCCTTCTTCTTAGTTCCTTTTCAATTTTCCCTCGTTGGCGTCGCTCCTCCTCCTCCTGCTGGTTTCCTTAAAGTTTAGATTTTTCTGCTATTCTTTATAGTATATATGCGTGTTTGCGTCTTACTTTTAGGACTCTTTCGAGTTAACAATTTAACATTTGCCAAAAAGAAGTGACAGTTGCATCCTTTGTTTTTTACTTTTTTTCCTCTGTTTTTGCTTTTGTTCCTTTGTCTTTTTGCCTCTGTGCCGACTGCCGACTTGATTTTATGCGAGTTGCGACATACTAGATTTATATCGTATACCAGTTTGTATTTTTAATTCTGTTTTCATTCGATTTTCTATAGATGGCAGAAGTTGAAAGTAGAGTAAGTGAGATGGGTTCATCTGAAATCAAACCTACTTCTTCACATACAAATTCAGTTGAAACTAGTCAAGGCCCAAAAAAAAAAATCTGTACAGTGGAGATCAACTGCTTAGGATCATTTTGAAAAGTTTAAAGATGATAATGGAGGTGATAGAGCAAAGTGTAAATATTGTGATCGTGATTATAAAGCTGATTCACGATTGAATGGAACAACAACATTGAATACTCATTTAAAGAAGTGTCCAAAATACCACGAAAAGTTGATAATACTCAAACACAATTGTGTTTACAAAAGGATGGGCAAATTAATGGTGGGGTGCTATGGAAATTTGATCAAGAACTAGTTAGGAGGGCTTTAGTTGAGATGGTAATTACGGAGGAATTACCTTTTAGCTTTGTTGAAAAGAAAGGCTTTAAGAAGTTTATGAGCATAGCTCAACCTCTATTTAATGTTCCTTCTCGTAGGACAATTATAAGGGATTGTTTTCAAGTTTACAGTGAAGAGAAGCTTAAACTAATGAAAAATTTCAGAGAAGTAAAACCAAAAATTTGCCTTACCACAGACACATGGACTTCGTTACGAAGAATTAACTATATGTGTTTGACGGGTCATTTTATTGATAGAGATTGAGTGTTGCATAAAAGAATACTAAATTTTTGCCCTATCTCTAGTCATAAGGGTGACGAAATGGCAAAAGTTATTGGTGATTGTTTAGTTGAATGAAAATTGGATAAGCTATTCACTATTACTGTTGATAATGCTTCTTCGAATGATGTCATGATCAAAGAATTATCTAAACAACTAGATATGTGAAAAACTAATTCGATGAGTGGTAAGCATCTTCATGTGAGATGCATGGCTCACATACTTAATCTAATTGTGCAAGATGGTTTGAAAGAAATTGATATTTATGTAAAACGTGTTAGACAAGCTGTGAGGTATGTAAGATCATCTCCGCAAAGGACCTTAAAGTTTAGGGAATGTTGTGCACATCAAGAGGTAGAATGTAGTAAAATATTGTGTTTAGATGTTCCTACTAGGTGGAATTCCACTTACTTGATGTTGGAAACGGCGAAAACTTTGAGAAGGCCTTTGACAATCTTCATCTTTTTTATGATGGATTTTCTACTCATCTTTGTACGCATGTTTGTGAGGATGAGAATGTTGCAGGTCCATTTGTTTGTGATGATTGGATGAATGTGAGAAACGTAATAAAGTTTCTTGAAAGATTTCATGAGCTTACCGAAAAAGTTTCAGGTTCGCGTTATGTCACTTCTAATTGTCATTTTGAGGATATATGTGAGCTTGATAGTCATTTGAAAGCCTGTTTAGCTAGTGATGATACTAATATGAGTAAGATGATAGGGAAGTTGAAAGAAAAGTTTAAAAAATATTGGGGTGAACCTGAAAAGGTGAATAAAATGATATTCATTGCTTCTGTATTAGATCCTCATAACAAATTAGAATATGTTGGTTTTACACTTGAGGAAATATTCGGGAAGGAACCAGGGAAGAAATTAACTGCCGACGTGGATGCTTATTTGAATTCTTTATTTAGGGAGTATCAAAAAAAATATTCAAAATGATGTTATCTTCAATCATCTCAATCTAAATCTACTTCATCTGATGACACATCTGATTCATCTAGTGGGAATATGAGAATAAAATCTGTGAGAATAAAGCAATTGTTGAAAAGGCAAAAGGAAGACTCTAGAAGTGGAGATGCTAAATCTGAGTTGGAAAGATATATTAGTGAAGGACAAGAGCCATTGTCTGATGATTCTGATGACTTTAAAATCTTAGATTGGTGGAAAATTAATGCGCCTCGATTTCCTATTCTATCTGAGTTAGCTCATGATGTATTGGCCATTCCAATTTCTAGTATTGCATCGGAATATGCTTTTAGCACCGGTGGCCACATTCTTGATTCATTTAGGAGTTCATTGACTCCTCGGTTGGTGCAAAGTCTTGTTTGTATTCAAGATTGGTTTCGATGTGAGGGTACTCCTATTAATGTTGAAGAAGATTTGGAGTTTCTTGAGTAAATTGAACTTGGTAAGATATTGTGTTTTATAAGTGTTTTAGTGAAAATTAGTTTACTTTGTAAGTTTAAATAAGTGACACACTTTATCAAATTTTATTTAGATATGGCAAAGAGCGGAAAAGAAACTTGTATTGTTGAAAGAGATACTAACGTTGTTGATGCATAGTTTGAACATGTGGTAAGTTTAAAGATTTGCTTGTCTTATGATATCCTTTTGTTATTTAATTAAAAATATTTTATTTAACTTGTGATCTTATCTTATTTTATAGGTTCAACTATGCCTCGTGGTCTTAAAATTTTAAAGCATGGTTATTTTCTGGATTTTAACAATCTCCACGGGTATTTGTCTATCTTTGTTTTTTCTTTATGCTACCATTTTTTGGTTTTCCTTCAACCCGAACTCTTGGGAACATCATCTGTGTAGTAGGACTTCTAGTTGCTAAAATCTGAAGTGAAAATCATAAGCTTCTAGTAGGACATCATCTGTGTAGTAGTAGCAGCCATTTGTGTAGTAGCAGGCTAGCAGCAGCCGTCTGTGGAGTAGGACTTCATCTGTGTAGTAGTAGCAGCAGCACCACCACCACCACCAAGCAGCAGCAGCCATCTATGTAGTAGGACTTCATCTGTGTAGTAGTAGCAGCAGCAGCAGCTGGTATTTTTATACTCCCATTACGTTCTTGGTGCTGTTGTTTTGTGGATAAAAGTACCTCACAAAGAAGTTACTTTAGCTTCATTTTGCCTTCAACTGATTTGCTAGCTTCAGCAAAAGTGGATGCCACCACCACCACCACCACCAGCAGCAGCAAGAGCAAGCAGCTACTGCTTAGTTGGATATGGGGTTTGAACTTTTTCTTTTGGTTATGTAATTCCCTGGAATTACTTTTGTTATGTATGCTGTAATAAATTATTGTATGCAGCTACTGCTTATTGTATACTTTTGTATGCATAACTTATTGTCTTTCATCTTTATACTCTGGGATGTTATTAACTTTTGAAATATATACTAGCATTGAACATATTGAGTCTACATCGAATATAAAAATCTTAAACCGTTAATAATCGAAAAACTAAATCGGAAATAATCGAACCGAACCTTGAAAACCGCACCGAACCGTCGGAACTTTGGTTCGGTTTGGTTATTAATATTACAAAATCAAAAACTAATAAACCGAACCGTACTTTCATATTAACGGACCGAACCAACCAACGTCCACCCCTACTCTCTGCTCTGTTTTCTACTCTTATCCTCCGATCTCTTTTTTTGTGCAAAGAAATCTCCTCCCCTTCACTCCCTTTTTGTGTGTTTGTGTTTATACATCTAAGCAGTTGAATTGGGAGCAAGAAAGGTTTTATTAGATAAGGCTAAAAGAAAAATTATTCCCTAACGAAAGAAACCAATGTGGCAACTATTTATGTATGTGTGTATATAGTGAGGATGTGAGGTTGGTAAAAGAAGATAAGGAAGAATCTTGCCACATGAAAATGACTCATTGACTCTTTTTTTTTTTTTTGTCTTTTCTTTTTTAAAGATAATCTAAAATTAAGAATACTACATTAATATTTTAAACTAGGAAAAAAATATAAGAAGCTACTTTAAAAAAATTATAAAATTACTAGTCACCAAAATTAGAAAAAAACATATTTTTTGTGAATTTTCTTTTCTTGTGCAAATAAAACACAATTATTATCTAAAATGTGATTTTTTTCATATAATTTTTAATTTTATCAAATAAACCTACTAAAAAGTAAAATAAAGGCTAAAGTATCAAGATTAAACTTAATAAATATGTAAACACTAACACTACTAAAAATCAGGTAAAAAGCGACCGGAAAAAGCGACCAAAGTTGGTCCCCATATGCCCAATAGCGACCAAAAAGCGACCAAAATGGTCTGGTCACAATTTAGTTGGTCCCTCTTCAATAGCGACCAATCTTGGTCGCCATCTAGCGACCAAAGTTGGTCGCAAATTTCAAAATATAGAAAATTAAAATCTGCTCAATTGCGACCAAAGTTGGTCGCCCATTTGGTATTTTTAATTTTATGTATTTCTCAAATGGCGACCAACTTTGGTCGCTATTTGAGAAATACAGAAAATTTAAAATACCAAAGTGGCGACCAACTATGGTCGCTTATTCAGTATTTTTAAATCTCTGTATTTTCAAAATAGCGACCAACTTTGGTCGCCATTTGAGAAATACATAAAATTAAAAATACTTAAAAGCGACCAAAGTTGGTCGCTTTTGCAGATTTTAATTTATTTTTTTTTGAAATGGCGACCAACTTTGGTCGCTATTTGCAGAATCAGTTTTTTTTTAAGCAAAATAGCGACCAACTGGCGACCAACTTTGGTCGCTATTTGCAGAATCAGTTTTTTTTTAAGCAAAATAGCGACCAACTGGCGACCAAAGTTGGTCGCTT
>MCJB01051206.1:44556-57773 GCA_002018475.1 Nicotiana obtusifolia | reverse complement strand
AAAAAAAAAAAAAAAAAAATCGTTAAGCCCGTTGGGCCCGCGGGCCGGTCCCTACCCACGAGCCCGCCAGGCCCGGGCCCGCCAGGCCCAAGCCCGTCTCAGGCCCAGGCCCGTTTGGCCCAGGCCCGTGGTGGGCCACACCCTTAGGTCAGTCCAAAAAGCATGACCAAAAACTCATATGGCCTTCATGTGTACGAAAAGCTGTCTTCCCTATATCCTCCTTGCAAACCCGGATTTGATGACACCCGAATCTTAGATCCAATTTCGAGAATATAGTAGCACCCAAGCTCATCTAATAACTCATCAATTGCTGGAATTGGAAATTTATCTGGAGCAGTAATCATATTAAGGGCCGATAATCCACGCAAAATCGCCAACTACCATCCTTTTGGTGAACTAGCAATACTGGATTAGAGAAAGGACTTGTACTTCGTTGGATGATACCAGCTACCAGCATTTCCCATACAATTCGCTCAATATATGGACGAATATTGGGTGGATTGGTTCCTGTTTTAAGTCGGATCGCATGATCATGGCTCCTACTAGGTGGCAGCCCTTTTGGTTCGTCAAATAAAGTTCCAAATTCTTCAAGTAATTGCTGCAAATCCAAATTCTCTTGTTCTTCCCTTGCTGTTAACTCATTCAGATCAACATAATACCCTTCTGCATCTTTTTGCTAGGCTTTAAACAGATTTTTGAGTGAACTCGTGTTTGCCCCTCTATTTCAAATTTCAGCGTCAACGTTTTGAAATTGGCTTGGATATCCCCCAAAGTCTCTAGCCACTCGATTCCTAACACTACATCGGCACTGCCCAAATTAAAAAGAAAATAATCTTGTATTGCCCGCATTTCATCAATCCACAATTCCACTTCTTTGCAGCTTCCCAGGCTCAAGGAGAAGATGCATGCTTACAAGTGAGGTAGGGTATTGTGGACCTAACATAATTTTTTTATGTGTCACCTGGTTAACAATTTAGCATTTCAGATGAGAGTAATACACTTCAACATGGTGTAACAACCAGACTCATTCCATATGTTAGGCCTCCAATATTATGTTATCCATAAATGTGATGAAATGCCCAACTTATTTTGCACTTAGCTCTTAAGGGCACCTCAAATGAGCTTTTGACAACAATAGATGCTAAGAAGCTCGGTTCTGATTTTTTTATTTTTTAAATTTAGATCTTCACTTCTGATGAACTATAAATTCTTATTTACAGTTAATCATAAGTTTAAACATAATTGAACCTATGTTTATATTGGACAAGAAATAACTCAACAACTGAGGAATATAGATTGTTTGGATAAAGGTGCACAAGGTCTTCTTGTTCATCGTAAGTGTTTTTTCTTCTCTAACTTTTAATCCGGAGTGGATTGAACCCCCTTCATCGTAAACTCAATGTTTATATATAGGTAAATTACATTTTAAAATCAAAAGATTATCGATATACACACAGACACTATATATTCGTTTGAATCCTCTTGAAATAAGGAATGTGTCAAAGGTAATAGTCAAAGAGGTCCAAGATTTGTATGAGGTCCTATGTTGAACTCCATTAGCACCACATCATTGTCCTTTTTTTTAGCTTCCTTGGTGTAAAGTCTTGGTCTGCCCTTGTTTCTTATGCCAAATTTCTCTTTTCAGTTTTCACCATCACGTGGAATTGTCAAAATATTCTCCTTCGCATATTATTTGTTATATCAACTAATCTGAAAATTTTCTGATCTGGTAAGCTTGTTTTTAAGGTTTTTTTTGGAGCAGTGTGTCCCATCGAAATCTAACTGTCAATGCTCACCAGAAAGGCAATGTCAGGTTGAGTCCAGAAACTACAGTCCCATTACCTACTTCAAACCTTATATTTGAAATTTCTTCTCATAATTTCACTATCATCTGTAGAGTAACTATGTATACCTAAGTAATCAGATTGGTCCTCCATCCTCTATACAAAAACCATATTTGTGAAATATTACCTTGCTATTTTCCCAATAGGGCTCTGTTAGCTCCACTGAGATTCAGCCCTTTGTCGATCAGATCTTTCCGTCAAGAGAAAAAAGAAAAAAAGGCTCTGTTAAACACCATAGCCGTAACTCCTTTGCCCTCCAGCTTCATAGGAGCTGTTTAGAGAATCTAATGATGAGCAAGGTCTGAAAATGAATGATGCTATTTCTTAAGAGAAGATGACTTGATTAATATTGAAAGGATGATATAGTTCCTTGTCCGTTTCAATCTCTATGGTGCTTTTGGATACTGTTGTTTGTTTCCAGTTTATCATGTTTCGTGGAATATAGAGTATTTATCTGCTCATAAACTGTTATAACCAGGATCTTCTTGCTCATCAGAAGCATCTCTTTCTATGATATAGCTGTTTGTGGTTGCGCAACCTTTGTGCAGTTTATAGGGAACCAAATTTAATTTACTTAACTCTTTCTTCTTAACTGGCTTCTGTTATGAAGAAGGCAGTTTAAAAGAAAATCTGCTTTCCTAGTAGGACTCTGTTAAATACCAAACCTCTGACTCCTGGATCCCCACCTTCATAGAAAATGTCACTGTTTCTCAGTTAACTAGATGAGATACAGGAGTAATAACATAAAAATTTACAAGTTATCTGCTACAACTTTGTTGGATAAAACTACTTTACCAACATGTTGTCTCTGTGGATTGAACAGAATCTGGTGCATTGTTCGAGGCGTATTCAAATTGGACCACACTTTACCAATATAAAATACAATAAGATATTCAACAATTAAAAAGAAAAGAGGAAACTATAGAAAGCTTGCCAGTTGTATACATAGATATATAATTGAACAGAAAAGGTTATAGGGCATAGCAGAAGAGGAAGAGGGGTTGCACAGGCAATAAATTCAACACGTAAAACGAGTACCAAAGTTGAAATTAATTAAAGAATGTCTAGTATAATATTAATACTGCAATCATGTGGATATCAATTTCAACAGCCGGCCAAGAAACATTGCAAAGTGTTTGGACTAGAAAGCAGCTTGAATTAGAGTTTGTTTTATCTTTTTGTCCTTTGTGAGTGTTTGAATGTGGTATTTGGAAAAATTGATTTTTGGATTATTGTGAGAGATTGTCTTTGTGGTTTGACAGCTCTGTTTTGTTTATGAAACAACTAACGATGGATTCATTTATGTTTTAATTCATGTAAAATAGACTTAGTGAAGTCAAGTTTATGTTTTTATCCTCGCACTGCTTTTCCCCACCTGCCTCCCACATTTCATTAGCAGCTTCTTGTCCCTACTTATAGATGAACGCTTTATTCCTTAGTTTAGCTGTAGTTCTAACACTACAAATTATCTGTATTCATGGAGAAATCCTGCTCTTTTGTTCTTTCGGTAGTCTTCGAACTCTATTTCTTAGTGGCATGCATGGCCACAAACATAACCACAGATCAATCAGCTCTTCTTGCCTTGAAAGCAAGCTTTGCTCTAAACCCTTCTCATCCCGTCACTCAAAATTGGTCTTCTCAAGCTTCAGTTTGTAATTGGATTGGAATCAGTTGTGGCTCTCGCCACCATAGGGTGACTGCACTGAATCTATCCAGCATGAACATTCATGGAACCATTCTGCCACAGTTGGGAAACCTCTCCTTTCTCGTTTCTATCGATGTGAGCAAAAATAATTTCCATGGAGACTTCCCTCAAGATTTGTCTCGTTTACGTCGATTGAGGGCAATTAATCTCGGATACAATAATTTTAGCGGAGAAATTCCAATGTGGTTTGGTTTATTTTCTGAGCTTAAGATGTTAATTCTTGATAACAACGCTTTCACTTATATACCTCCTTCTATTTCTAACCTATCCAAGTTAGAAACTCTCAGTGCTAGATACAACCGTCTTCAAGGCAATATTCCCAAAGAGATTGGCAACCTTCAAAATCTAAAAGAGTTGGTTTTAGTCAGTAACCAACTTACTGGCTCTATCCCGTTCTCCATTTTGAACATCTCTTCCTTGGAGACTTTAGCTCTCACATATAATCAATTATCAGGAAGTCTTCCTGTAGCTATATGCAGCCGTCTTCAAAGAATCAAAAGCATGTCAATAATTTCCAACCAATTGAGCGGTCACATTCCAACTGGTTTATCTAATTGCACAGAACTGTATGACTTGGCTTTGTCCTATAATAAGCTCAGCGGGACCATTCCACCGGAACTTGGAAAGTTGGAAATGCTTGAAACATTAAGCCTTGGGGGAAACAACTTAGAAGGTAAATTATCATTTTTCCTTGAGCATGCTTTGGCCATGTGACCAGGAGGTCACGGGTGTGGAAACAACCTCTTGCAAAAATACAGGGTAAGGCTGCGTACAATAGACCCTTGTGGTCCGCCCCTTCCCCGGACCCCGCGCATAGTGGATCTTAGTGCACCGGGCTGCTCTTAAGCATGCTTTGGCCAATAGCATAAGTAAACAAAAGGTCTGCAAGTTGGTGCCATAAAGGTGTGCAGTGTTCTCTAATTCACAAATTAATTTGCAGGCATAATTCCAGAGACGATTGGAAATTTACGAAAATTGCAGAAATTGCAACTTGAGAACAACCACATAGTGGGTTCAATACCGCGCACCATATTCAACATGTCATCACTATGGTTACTTAATTTCAACACCAACAATTTATCAGGTAAATTTCAAGCAAATCATTCTTGTTTGGTAATCCAGTTTAGTCTTGCATATGGAAGTTGTTGATTATTGATATATGAACTCCATAGTAGTTGTTATATTCGACCTATAAATGTATATATCATTATCTACATATTGATGCAACGTTGATAAACTTGCGTAATTAGATAGCCTTAATCCAGATGTACTCTTTCTGAATTGTTTCATGGAAGTTGGAACAAAATTAGAAAAAATAGCATTAACTTGGATCCTTTTTCTATGTATAATGTAGCAGGTGTTATACCTAGAGAGATTGGGAATCTTCAAAAATTGGAGTTACTTTACTTGCAATTCAATAAATTAAGTGGTTCCTTACCGGAAGAGCTCTTTAATATTTCTACGCTAAGAGGGATGGCACTTTCCTACAATAACTTTTCAGGTAGTCTTCCATCTGCTTTAGGCTACTGGCCAACGACTCTACAGTATTTGCATCTTGGTGAAAATAACATTGGTGGAGTTATACCCAACTCAGTGTTCAATTCCTCAAATCTAAAGGAATTAATACTTAATGATAACAGATTCAGCGGCGGAATTCCTAACTCGTTAGGGGATTTGAGACAGCTTGAACGTTTGCGCTTGTTCCGTAATAACTTAACATTTCCACAACTAAGTATCTTTGCTTCCTTGGCAAACTGCAGATCTTTGAGAGAGATAGATTTGTCGGATAATCCTCTTAATGGTGTTCTTTCAGAGTCCTTTGGCAATCTCTCCACTTCTCTTGAACTATTTGATTTACGTCATTCTGAAATTAGTGGCCAGTTACCATTAGGAATTGGGAATTTAAGTAACTTAACTGATTTGTACCTATTCGATAATGACTTGACTGGATCAGTGCCAAGCACATTCTGTGATTTACACAATCTTCAAAGGTTATATCTTCACCAGAATAGATTAATTGGACCCTTGCCGGAATGCCTCTGCAATTTGCCGGTGTTGGGCATGGTATCTTTGTCATATAATCAAATTTCGGGTCCGATACCGTATTGCATTGGTAACATTACCTCTTTGAGAAATGTATATCTAAGTTCAAATAGGCTCACTAAGATACCTATGAGTTTATGGAGCCTCAAAGATCTTGTGGAGCTTGACTTGTCGAATAATTCTTTGGTTGGTTCGTTACCTCCAGATTTCGGAAATTTGAATGCCATAACATTCTTAGATTTGTCAAGGAATCACCTTTCAGGAAGTTTTCCGAGCACAGTGGGGGACTTGCAGAAGCTACTTTATCTTTCTGTGGCTTATAATGAGTTGCAAGGATTTATTCCTGAGTCACTAGGAAAAATGTTAAGTTTGGAATCGGTGAATCTATCCAGTAACTATCTTTCAGGTATGATTCCAAAATCATTAGAGGCACTTCAATATCTAAAGCATTTCAATGTATCATTCAATAGATTAGGAGGTGAAATCCCAAGTAAAGGACCATTTGTCAATTTCACCTCTCAATCTTTTATGGGAAATGAAAAGTTATGTGGTGGTCTCCTTTTCTTACCTTGTAAGGATAGGTCCCTTCATCAATCGCGGAGAAACAAAGTTCTTCTGATTGTACTTATCCCATTGGCAGTTTCGTTAATGGGATTAGGTTCAATAGTTATGTTCATGGTAAAGAGACGTGGGAACAGAAATGTTCCAACTCAAGTCGAATCTTTACCTGCAACAACAATACCAACCAGGATTTCATATATTGAAATTGAAAGGGCAACTCAAGGGTTCGACCAATGCAACTTGCTAGGCCGTGGAGGTTTTGGCTCTGTTTACAAGGGCACATTTTCAAATGGGATGGTTTTGGCCATCAAAGTGTTTACCTTACAATCTGAAGTTGCATTCAAGAGTTTTGATGTTGAATGTGAAGTTTTGCGCAACCTTCGCCATAGAAATCTCACCAAAGTTATCAGCAGTTGTTCCAACATGGATTTTAGAGCATTACTACTAGAGTACATGCCCAATGGCAGCCTGGGGAAATGGTTACATTCTGATGATTACTTCTTGGACATAATCCAAAGATTAGACGTAATGATTGATGTGGCATCTGCTTTGGAATATCTCCACCATGGTTGCTCAACAGTTGTTGTACATTGTGACTTGAAGCCTAGTAATGTCTTGTTAGACAAAAGGTTGGTTGGACATGTGAGTGACTTTGGCCTGGCAAAGTTATTAGGAGAAGGGGAATCTACTGTTCATACTAAAACACTTGCTACAATGGGTTACATTGCACCAGGTAACTTTCTTTTTGTCCTTTTATCAAATATTAAGTGCTTTAATAATTTTTTTCTGGTTCTAATTTAATCAATCGCAGATTTTGCATGGAAAATGGTATTGAAAACATCAAAATACAGCAATATCAAACCTATATTCATGCATATATAACGATTATAAAGGAAAAGAAACTTGCAGTTATAGTATATGGTTTCAGTTTAATTGCCTTACTCTTGATTCATTCCTGTTGAACCTTCTTTATTTTATTTTATCTTTATCTACTCAAAGTAGTTTCAAGTATTTTTAATATGATCCCGTCAGATATATATTTTGCTTGTTTATTCGGCCTGTCAAGAAACTAATTACTCTATTAATGTTTGTTTAGAGTATGGATCAGCAGGGTTAGTTTCTACAAGCTGTGATGTGTATAGCTATGGCATTATGCTTATGGAAACTTTCACAAGAAAAAATCCATACGATGAAATGTTTCAAGAAAACTTGAGCATGAGGGGTTGGGTATGTAATTCACTACCTGTAGCACCAGAGGATATTATTGATGTCAGTTTATTGGAATCTGAAAAGATTGGTTTTAAGAAAAAGTTGAATTGTGTGTCTGCTATATTGGAGTTAGCACTGAATTGTACAGCGGAATCTCCTAATGAGAGGTTGAACATGAAAGATGTCCTGGCAAATATCAAGAAGATCAAATTTGCATTTCTTCGCGAATGTGATGGTAAGTATCCAACTTTGCAAACTTTCTTGTGAAGTAGTCGGAGAGAAATTATTTCCTTATCAATGAATAGAAATGACATTCCCTAGTCTATATACCATATATAAATTTATCGATTGGTTTTCTTTACTTGGTTCTTATACAAGTATTTTCCCTTGTTCAAGATGCTCCAAACATGCCATTCTTGCTCAACCCAAAGCAAAACAGAAGAGGATAATTGATTCAGTTTTCTATTATATGGAGAGTCTCATATTTATTTAGAGCTTCGAGTTTGCAAAAGCCTATCAATAAAAGGAGGAAAGAAAGACCAACTCTGTAGAAGAAATGACAAAACAAAGCTCATCAACATATAGCTGAACCAGGGGCATAGCTAGGGGGACGCAAGGGGTTCATCGGAATATCTCTTCGCCAAAATATTACTTGTATATATAAGGTCAAAATTATTTTTTATGTATGTATAGTAGATTTTTGAATCCCTTTGGCTTCTCATGTGTTTAATCTTTTTTATTTTGAATCTCCTAAACTCAAATAAAGGTAGCAAGTACATATTAAAATTCTCTCGCAGTTATACTTAGTGAATCAAAGGCTTAACAATTGCCTCATTATGGTCTAAGATTTGTAATTGAGTCACTATCTGTATTAAGAAAATTGATCAAGGTTTCGTTCTTTTATCACTGTTAATTGATGATACACAACATGGTGGGATTTTCTAAATATTTTACGCAACTTCTCTTCAATATTAAGAGTACGGAATCATATTAACTAATTTTTTTTGTTTAAAAAAATCTTAATGAAAATCATAGCCATACTATGAAAAATGATAGAACAAGCATACTTCCTTAAGCTTCATTAAAGAAAAACTACACTTAGAGAACCTAATGGCATAAGGAAAAAGAACGAAGAAGAAATAAAAAAGAAAACTCTACCACTAAATCGAATGTTTGATTGTCATTTAGGTTTCGGCTGCCGGAATGAAATATATACAATCGATACATCACTCTTCTCCTCCACCCCCATCTCCCCTCCCCCCTCCCCCTCCCCTCAAAATTGCCATTGGCTAGAACTTCATTCTTTTTTCTTCCCCTTTTTTTGATTAAAAAAATAGTTATACTTCCCATCTTGTATATCAGTGTATCTCTAGCATACAAATTTATGTATATCCACAAGAAATTAGGTCTTATATATACAAAGAAGAAAAATAAATTTTTGATATACAAAGAAGGAAAATAATTTTTTGATATACACAAAGAAGGAAAATAAGCTTGTGATATAAATTTTGGTATACACATTATTTAGTGTGTTTACACTACGATATACAAGCAATATAATTATTTTTGTTGTGGTATACATTAATATAGAGACAACAATAAATTTTAAACAACTACATTTATAGTTTCATATAATTGATATACAAAGAAAAATAAATTTTAATATATATTTTGAAATACACAAAGAAAAAAAAATTGCGAGATATATTTTTGTGATATATACTTATTGAATACCTAGCTCCAATATCTATAACTAGGGCTTTTTTCTACTAACTAGTTTCTGGACACATGCATCGCACGTGCATCTATATCGTTCAATAAAAACACGATAAAAGTTAAAATATATACATATTTAATGTATAAAATAGATTTTGTGGAAAAAAAAATACAAGCTCAAATATGGGAAGCCTCTTCGATCTCCCAAAAATGATAAATTGTTTCTTCGTAAATCTTATTTCTTGTAAATTATATTCTTGCATTTCAATTTTCAAATCATATATTTACATGGAATAATAAAGTTATGCATATGTCCAAAACCCCAATTACCTAATACTCTATTTAACGCATGTTACTCGAAATTATTCCATTTCTCAAAGATGTAAACTTGCTTTCTTATACCATACATTCTACATTGATCGATGTTACATTAACAGAAACTAAAAGTCTAGTCCAATTAGCAAAGAATATTTACAGGTTGACTTCTCTGAGTTTTTGTGAATTTTGGCACTCATACAACCATACATCATATCATAAGCTGAGCTCGTAGAAAATTTGACGTGAAATTCAAGTAGTACTGTTTCCTTGTGCTCTCTCCTCCTCAAACTGATTTCTTTTTTCTTTTTTGGGAGGTAAAAAATTGGAGGAGGATAGAAACTGTAGAGAAAAGTATATATCTACGAACTTCAACTATTTCTATTCACAAATTATACTGTATTCTATACATAAAAGCAACCTCATGTTTGCTTTTCTTACTAAAGTAAATTCATTTCTTCTACCCCATTATATACTAAAGAACAATGCACTTCACAAGTTTTCAGTCGTGATTGATAATTTAAGGGAAAAAAAGAAGGAACCAATTTACTTATAATTAACCACCAATGAAATTTGGCAAAGTATTAGTTATACTTACGAAAGAAAGACTGCATCATAAAAAAGGACGTACATATAAATGCGAAAATATCATTTAACTCCTTGAAAGAAAAATAGTAAAGCTATTGAACCTTGAGGAGGAAAAGAAAAGAGAGTAAGAAATACTAACCTTTGAGTTGTCCGGCACATATTACACAGGCATTTGGTTTACTTCATTCGCCGTCAACATCACCTGCTTCTTCCCCATTTTTTCCATAAAAATTTTGAACTAAAGAAAAACACAAGAAATATCAAAAGAAAAATTAAATCCATTGAGAATTGATATAGTTTGCATTATACACCTACATGTATATGGTAACTGATATAAATGAAACATCATAGATTTTCTTTACACATCTCTGAAAAAAGTGCAAGTTGTGACTTTTACGATAACAGCAACAGATTTTTCAAAGTCTTCTTCAATAAATACCCTAAAGTATTGTTGTTCTTCAATCAGTTCCGGTTGACGTTTGAATATCTCAATGTGTTTGAGAGAGAATAGTATCTACTTATGGATATTTCTCAGAATTGTAAGAGTCAACAAACATAATGGTTCCTCATACAATTGTATTCAATGGTTTGAGTTAATCATTTAGCCGTTTTGTTTCTTTAATTGAATTAATAATTCATCAACCATTGTGGGAATTAAACTAAAGAGTAAAACGGTCATTTAGAGAGTAAATTTAGAGGGTGATTTTTTCATTTAATTTTTGAAGGATATTTTGATAAAATAATATGACACCAATGTCTTCATACTTATAATATAGTATGATTATATGAGTACTTTCTCACACTGTACCAAAATCCCAAACTTGAAGCTGTGAGCTTTACACAATGGGTTGGATTGTTCTCGGTGGAAAAAAAAAATGAATAAAGGCCCATGTTACTTGATTAGAGCATAAGCTAGTAATACAACAAAAAAAAAAATTCAGTGAAATTTTACAAGTGGGGTCTGAGGAGGGTAGTGTGTACGAAGAACTTACCCATACCTTATAAAGGTAGAGAGGTTGTTTCCGAAAGACCCTCGGCTCAAAAACAATAAAAATGGAACAATAGAGAAACAATAACAATAACAAGATAATAAGACTATGGAAGTAAATAATACAACAAGTAACAACAGAGATCCAAGGATACGAAACTACAAGAATAGTGCCAATCCCACTGATAATAATGACACATCGTATAAAAATAGGGGACTAGGAATAGAAAAATATCCGACTAGTACTACTACTAGTAAGACAATGCGAAACTCTAGACTGTCTATCAACCCACCATCCTAATTCTCGACCTCCACACCTTTCTATCGAGGGTCATATCCTCGGTAAATTGGAGCAGAGCCATGTCCTGCCTAATCAACTTACCCCAGTTCTTCTTAGGCCTCCCTCTACCCCTCCTCTTACTTGCCATAGGAAACCTCTCGCACCTCCTAACCGGGGCACCAGAGTCTCTCCTCTTCACATGTCAAAACCATCTCAGCCTCGATCCCTGTAACTTATCTTCCACAGGAGTCACACCCACTTTGTTCCTTATATATTCATTCCTAATATCGTCTTTTCTGGCATGCGTACAAATCCATCTCAACATCCATATTTCTGCTACTTTCATCTTCTAGGCATGAGATTTCTTGACTGGCAAATACTCAGCTCTATACAATATGGCCAGTCTAACTACCGCTTTGTAGAACTTGTCCTTAAGTCTAACTGGCATATTTCTATCACACAAAATACCATAAGCGAGCCTCCATTTAAATTACCCCGTTCCTATACATTGTGCGACATCCTCATCAATCTCCCGTTACTCTGTATTATAGACCCAAGCTATTTAAAACTATCTCTCTAGGGGATGACTTATGTATCAAGCTTCACGTCCACTTCTGCTTCATGCGTCCCAACATTGAACTTACACTCCAAGTATTCAGGTTTTGTCTTACTCAACTTGAAACCTTTAGACTCCAGGGTCTGTCGCCACACCTCCAGCCTAGCATCAACGTCGCAACATGTCTCGTCAATCACCACTATATCATTTGCAATAACATACACCATAGCGCTTCCCCTTGGATGTGTCGTGTCAGCACATCCATCGCCAGGGCAAATAAAAGTGAGCTAAGAGTTGATCCCTGATGTAACCCCATTACCACTAGAAAATAATCCGAGTCTCCTCCCATAGTCCTCACCCCGAGTCTTAGCTCCATTATATATGCCCTTAATCACCCTAATATATGATACCGGAGCACTGGTACCCTCCAAACATCTCCGTAGAACCTCCTTTGGAACTTTATCGTTGGCTTTTTCTAGGTCAGTGAACACCTTATGCAAGTCGTTCTTCCTCTCCCTATATTGCTCCATCAACCTCCTCACAAGATGGATGGCTTCTGTAATCAACTGCCCCAGTATGAAGCCGAACTGATTCTCCGAAATAGACACACTCTTTCTCACCCTCCTCTCCACTATCCTTTCCCAAATTTTTATGGTGTGACTCAGTAGCTTGATACCCCTATAGTTGTTGTAGTTCTGGACATCACCCTTATTCTTGTACAACGGGACCATTAAACTCCACCTCCATTCTTTTAGCATCTTCTTCATCCTAAAAATGACATTAAACAATCCAGTAAGCCACTCCAAGCCTCCCGGCCTGCGTCCTTCAAAGATTTTACTAAAATCTCATCTGGTCCGGTCGTCCTACTCCTACTCATGTTCCGCATAGCCTCCTCAATCTTAATACGCCTAAAAAACCTGAAATCTTGCTCACTTTTTGAGTTCTCCAACTCCTTGAGCACAATGCTCATGTCCCTATCCTCGTTCAGAAGTTTATGGAAGTATGTCTGCCACCTGCGCCTAATACACACCTCTTCCACCAATACCCTGCCTTCCTCGTCTTTGATGCACCTCACTTGGTTTAGGTCCCGAGCCTTCTTCTCTCTCTCCTTGGCTAATCTAAACAGTTTCTTGTCACCGCCTCTGCCTCCAGTTCCTCATACAAGCGCTCAAAGGCTGCAATCTTAGCTGTCGTGACCGCTAACTTCGCATTTTTCTTTGCCTTCTTATACTGCTTCATATTCATCCTCTTCTCCTCCTCGTCGACGCTCTCCAATAGCTTCATATACGCTGCATTCTCCAACTTCCCCCTAGAGCATAAGCTAAGTAATGCCACAGGAAAAAGAAAAAACAACATGAGAGTTAGATCCCTCCTCACTCACAACCAGTCCTAAATCCCCCTCCCTCCCCCCC
>MCJB01051206.1:33776-44461 GCA_002018475.1 Nicotiana obtusifolia | reverse complement strand
CCCCTCTTCCTCCAAAGCTATCATTGTTTTGTAAGTTTCATATTTAAACTATCAATACTTCTATTATCCTTTGAAGTATAAATTTTTACAGTTAAAAACCCCTAGAAGAATATTGCTCAATGTGCCTAGTGGCATTACACGTGGTATTATATTTTCAATCCTAATTTTATCAAAGTTAATACAAAAATTAAATAAATTAGTGAAAGTAAAAGTCAAATAAAAGAACCAAGAATGAAAAATAGAAGGGGAAAGGTTGTTGCTTCTGTCTCTTTTTCCGTTGAAATTAGGGATTTTAAAAAATTAGGACTTTAATTTTATGTCTTGGAATTTCAATTAGGGTTTTTTCTTTCAAAAATTTATATTTTCCAATGTTTGATGCCGACTGCCCAACAACAACAATAACAAACTCAGTATTACAAGTGGAGTCTGGAAAACGTAGTAAAGATAGAGAAGTTTCAGTAGACCCTCGGTTCAAGGAACAATAAAACTAGCTAAATCAACAAACAATTGTAACTGCAAGGCAATAATGGAAGCGAATAACACAATATGCATTAATAATGAACCATGAATAAGCAAATATAACAGTAGAACTAGTTTTACAGACAAGTCTAGAATAGACTCGCGACTATATAAAATATTCATTTTCATCCTCTAGAAAGTTTTTAATTTCAAAGATGATTGAAGGAAATCAAGAAAAGGGTGTTTAAGAAAATATTATTTCAATAATATAGATAAAAAATGGAAGAAGTCAGATGAAATCCAAATATACAGACCCAGCAATTTGGTTAATGAAAAAAGTGGTGAAGATAAAGACCAACTAAAGAATATTAAGGAAGTAAAGAAGAGAAAAAAGTAAACTGCAAAAGTATTCATTCTCAATAGCCACGAGATGATCATCTTAGGGTGATCCTTTTCATTTCAATTGATTGGATGCTTGAGCACTTAGAGATTTTCGTGAGTTCCTCATTAAATATCCAACACGACATCAATTTTTCACCTTTCACGCGCCATTCAGAAAGTCATCACAAACTCTTTGTCATATGTTCCTCATAGGCGGATTCAGCATTTTGGCAGGATGGGTGCACTATTAAGAAGAAGTGAATCCAAAATATAAATTTTAAGAATTTAACCTTTAGTTCCTACTAGTGCGCACCCATTACACTTTTGGAATTATAAGTTCAAAATTAATTTTTTTTCTTTAAAAACAGTAATTTTCTTACATCTATTTCTATTTTTCCTATTGAAAATACTGGGATCAGTTGAACCCATTAACTATATGCTACATCATACACTGTTGCTAGTTTTAAATACACATTTTATTTAATTATATAAGATTTTACAACGACAAAAGAAGAATAGGAATTTTAATATTTGACAATTTTGAAAGAATAAACCAAATAATTAAATAAATAAAAAAGAAAAAGTACTTAATTACTATCCAAAAAGAGACACCAGACACGTCCATCCCCCGCGGGTGTCTAGTTCTAGAGAAAAAAACAAAAAACAAAATTGACATAAGATTTGAAGTCACAACCTTACCTAGAGAGGTACGCCTAATAACTATCACATCATATAATACTTTGAGCATGAGTGCACACACATATATTTAAATATTTTTGAAAAAATATAACATTACTATACATGATTTAGGGAGGGAAGCATGGGTGCACGTGCCCCATGGAACCCCTCCTAGATACGCCCCTGATGTTCCTTCGGGGGGGATTTTAATTATTTGGTCAATTAAAAGAACTATTGGTAACTATTCATGATAAGTGCAATTAGTAATCTGAAAAATAAATCAGATAACCTGCTTAACAAAATAAAATACACATTTAGTGTAAAATAATTTATACTATTAGTGTTAAATCGTAATACTATTAATCTAAAAGGCAATTAAGAATTTCACATGCAAAATAATGTTGCATGTTAGCTGTCTCTGCAGACAATTATACTGGTCTTTCGAATTATATTTCTGCTGCTGATTCTCATCTTGCTGATCCATGCATAGCTTATGATAACCACGAATCCATCAAGATCAAAACCTGTGTTCTATGACCTCCAGTCCCGATTAATAAAATAATTCCTGTATTCATTTTAGGAATAGGTTAGTGATTTTACCAGTTAAGACTACTTTGTCGTCGTTGTCAACTCCAATTGCTTAGGTAGGGAATGCTTCCTCTTTAATGGCCTTACATGGCGCAAATCCGAATAAGTTCGGATTCTATAAGAGTATGAGACACAAAGTGGAAAATAAAAAAAAATAAAAATTCCTTTTGACTCTCTGTTCTGCCCACATCTTTGTCAGCAGAGGCGGATCCACCTTTCGATCTACAAGTTCACGTGAACTCTTTTGTCCTGACAATATAAATATGTTCGAAAAGTTTATTAAATATCTATATATTTTGAATGTGAACCCAAGTACTATTGAAAATTTGCTCGAAGCTGTTGCAGGAACCCATAAGCATTAAATTCTGGATCCACCTCTGTTCGTCAGTATAGGTGAAGATAGAAGTTCGGATACGATTTCAGGCAAACCTAATAGCTTGTGCTCAAACAATATATTTGTATGAAAAATTCATTAAATATGTATATATACTAAATTTAGAACTCAATTAAAAATTGTTATTGTTCTAAAATTCAAAACCCGTAAAATTAAAATTCTAGTTCTACCTCTGCAGATCAAAAGAAAGTAATTATCTGATTCAAGTTTGTGTCACTACTGTTTCAGAGCATGATAGTACTCCCCAGCTATCCTTAGCTGTGTCTGTTTCGTAGTAATAATAATACTTAAAAGTTCTGATCAATAATATAATAATGAATGTATAATAAAGGACATAGAGAAGGTGAGTAATGCGGTGTCTTCTGTAAAGTCACATGAGATATGTCCTTTTAATCTTTGAACTAAGAAGATTTCGTCGAATTAAAGACATCTAATAGACATTAGTCAAATCGGCTCACATGTTTCCCATCCCACGCACTATATGTCAAACAACAAATTATGAAAAGGAGAAAGAAATTTCCTTTCTTTTCAATTAAGTTTTTGAATAGATTTTAGCTGGTATATATACATCGATGGTGTAAGGAATTTTCTACTATTAAGTTACTTAACAATAATTATATATTAGAGTAGGTTGTCTATATCACACCCCTTAAGGTGCAATCCTCTTCGGATCCTATGTGAATACGAGATAATTCGTGCATCGGACTGCTTTTTTTGTAGTTACTTAAAAATAATTAGTACATATAGTTCTTTATTGTGGACATAGAATGACCTGCAAACATACATCATAAATGACATGTCACAGCAAATATGACGTGTTACAGCAGATAAAACTATACTGATAATATAAATTTTTTTTTACTGTCAGTATATATAAGATAACCTTGAGGGAATACCAACAAAAGGGTAATCACTTTTAGTGTAAGTTGGCTTTTGTCCAGGAATATTGTTATCAAGCGTGTGGAACAACTTTTGACTTAAAACTATATATGGACTCCCCTTTACATATTAATTTCATTATTTGTTGTAGTAATATTTTAAACAGTCACACATGTAATGTCAGATTTAAGCACAAGCCTAGCTAAAACTATCAAGATGAATTCTCCATTTCCCATCTTAAAAGCCAAGTTTTTCTAGCAAGCAAATTAATTAAAGTCCCAACACTTTTTCCAGTAGCTATATCTCTCATTTCTCTTTCATTAATCCATCTCTCAAAGTGAAAGTACTAACAATGGAAAACACTTATAGAAGAATCTTTCTTCTCTTGTTCTTGTTTTTCTCCAATTTATTCATGGTTTCTGGTAGGACTTTCCCTATTGTAGACATAATTCCTAGAGGATCAAGAATTGTTCAATCAAGAAGATTGGATGTTTCTTTCACATCATTTTCTGTAAAGGTGAATGAATCAATGGTACAGCCTGAGAAAGCAGTGAGAAATAGTCTAAGGAAGAAGCCCCCAAGTTCTTGGAATCCTATACAAAATAGTATACATCCATGATCCTCTCAAAGTGAAGGTTAATACCAAGACATTATAGGGATTCTAATTCGATCATTCTTTCTTCGGGTCGAATGGCTATTCTTCCCACCAAATCTCTTCGAATTTGGTGTCAGCTACTCGCTCTTTGATCAGTGCTTATTCGCTCTCTTTGATCAGTGATTATTGGTAAAAAAAATCTCTCCGAAGCTGCTCTTTGCATTTGCGATCAATGCGCTATAAAAGGAGATGGCAGGACAAAGGAAGTTATTTTGTTTGGCGCAGGCAGTGATGTCGATATTGCTTGTTTCGACTATTTCTTTTCATCTTTCTTGAGTCAAGGATCTCTCGGAGATAATCTCTCTATCTTCTTATGATAGAGGTAAGGTTTGCGTCTACACCATCGTCATCGAACCCACTTGTGGAATTTAACTAGGTTGTTATTGTTGGTGGTGGTGCTGCAGGCAGCGATGCTCTTTTTTTTATTTGTAGGAAATTAATGTTCTTTCCTTTTTTTAATTACTTTTTCTTTTTCTTTCTTTGAAAAATTTAGGGTACGAAAGAGGAAAGAGACGTTAATGTTAAGTATTCCGTTACTGACATTTTTGCAGTTTTTTGTTTTTTACCCTTTCCTTGGATAGGAGACAATATTGATCTTAGTTTACAATAAGTAGTACATTCTTTTTTTCTTTAGCTTTTCTAGCCACAAGGTTATTGCCTTGTATGCGTTCAAATTTCCCATTAGTTCTTTTTCTGTAAGAACTAGTAGGAAAGGCTGGACAAGTGTATGTAGAGCATCATGCACTAGCTAGGAACAAATGTATATCCCTTGAAAATTTCTTAGATCAATATTGATGGATGCAGGAATTAATTTCTTTATATATGAGTTTGCAGCTGTATAATCTGATGGCTAAATTCCTCTCCACTTCAAAGGCGAGTTCAATTAGATCTTTTGTTTTCAGCTCGAACTATATATATATATATATATATATATAATCATACTTATTTTAAATTCACTGACTCAAAGTCCTAAATTCGGCTCTGCCCAACTCTCACACCTATTCCATGCCCATTTCTGTAAGTTTCTTTTATTTTCTAGGAGATGCATGTATGAAAAAGATACATCACGAAAGTTGAAAAAGACAAATGTTAATGTCTTTTTTATTAGTATATATACTTAAAAGGTTAACTCAATATATTAAGTTGGGTCATTAAAATGGTGCTATAGAAGAAGTTAATAAATTTACATAATACACTTACGGTCTAAGTTCAATGCATAGAATTACATAATCATATCATTTATTAGGTAATTACCGACAAATCTTTTAATAAGATTTAACGATAATATAAAAATCTTTATGACTGTTGGTATATATAACTTAAAAGCCACATATATAGTTATAGCACTCACGATAGTTTCCCATTTTTTGTGGCTGGGTAGGGTTTGGGTTGGGGGGAAGGGGGGGGGGGCATTCAACTTGTTGTAAAATGAAGAAGTCCTCCTCTCTTTTACTACTTTTTATTATCTAAATCAGTATGGGCGAACAAAAAGAGGGAATAAAATGTGATTCCATGTGCTAATATGTCGAATGGTGAATACACACATAAAGTATATAAAATCAGAAGAAATATGAAAAGTTCAGTAAAAGAAAAGAAAAAGGAGATGCACATTAGCAAGAGGCAGGTACAAAATAGCATGGAGGGAGGCACATGTTAATAGATCTACCAATATCTCAATAATTGGTACCTAAATGCTTTGCCCCTATTACCTTTACAGCTAAATTGATTTCTTGATCTGACTTGTAGTTCAGTAGGCTAATCATAAGTTTTTCTTTTTCTTCCTCAAGACCCCTTAAGAAGGGGGAGGAGAGAGAACTAGATTCATTATTTGCTAGTAAGGTTAAAATATGACATCTTCAAATGTTTCGGGTTAAAGAAGAAAATGAAATTGCAAAAGATAAACGAAAAAAACTAGAAAAATTAAGTTGATACTGTTGAAGTAATAGATCCAGGCAGGTTAAGTTAAATGTATTTAGCTAGCTAGAGAAGCTCAATTAGTTGTAACTAAATATTAGCTAGCTACTATAAATAGATTAGTTAGTCTCAATTGTGTAACTGAATCGGATTTAATATTCTCTCATCCTGTGAATGAAGCTATTCTCTTTTTCGATCCTTCCCTCTACTCACTTCCTCCATTGCTCAGCTTCTTAACATGGTATCAGAGCTTCCAAGTTAGAATCGTCAGCTCAACAACATTAGAAAATTGTGGCGCACTTTAGATTGAGCTACATTTCAACTCAAAAAAGTTTCTCTCAGGCTAGGGTTTTGGGACTTTACAAATCTGGTTGAATTAAAATGAATTGCTTCACATATCGTGATTAATTTAAAGCAATAGTCTGAAATTTGATTGTTATAATACCTAACAAATGAAAAACTTTTGGATACTTTGTCTAATAATCAGTTGATTGATCAAATTCATCACAATCATCCTCTATGCGTACATCCTTTTGATACTCGAGGTTCAGTTCTTATTTCTATTCAACTTCAAGGTTCTTAAATTTACTCACACTAGAGTAAGTCTATGAGGACTATTTTACTTGGTTAATATAAGCTAAGGTTCGTCTTAGGCACCTGTCAAAAAGGATATATGTGATGCTAGACTACATAAACTACGTGATAGGTGAAAAGTTATTGCGTAGGTTTAGATTATGAATTATGTCTCTAAGGATTTACTCAGTAATGTGATTTATTCTTCTCATGCCCACAAAGTTTGGTAGGATCTTAGGGAGTGATTTAACAAAGTAAATGCTTCTAAGGCTTTCTATTTGCATCAGGAGATTGCTATCTTAACACATGGTATTTCTTCTGTCTGTGCATTTCTCTAAACTTAAGAGAGTTTTGGATGAGCTTGAGATGTTGGTCCCTCCTCCTACTTGTGCATGCTCTGAGTCTAAGCAGTATTTTGAGCACTTTCAGTAACAGAAGTTGTGGAAATGATGAGTTTAAATGAGTCATATGTTCATGCTAAAACTCAAGTGATGAGGACTAGTCCCTTTCCCAACATTAACCTAGCTTAGTATCGCGTCCTTTGATCTTGAACTAAGCGCAAGTGCGGATCTTGACAACTTGCTCATGCTCTTGCACAACTCGTTAATGATCTTGCTATGTCAAGTCAGGCTAAGATACTACACTCAAGATCACAAAGGGAAGCTAGATAAGAAAGACAACATAATTTTGCCAAAGGAAGCTTTTTGTATTGTAGAGAACTTGATTGTTTTGCTTGATGATTTACAAATGAATAGTCCTCTTTATATGCTAGTCTCTAGGTGCTAGCAAGTAAATAGTAATTTTTACATAAGTTCTTGATATTTATAGGTAAGTCCTCTCTCCAAAATTCTTTACATAGGTAGAATCTTCCAAGGGCTTTCCTAGCAAATCCATAGGGTGCTAGGATCTTCCAAGGAAAATCTCTATATTTTTCTAGAACCTTTCCACAACTGCTAGCCTCCTTCCTATGTAAGCTTTCTACATGGAAAAAAATATGTGCCAAATGGAACCGATGTGGCATATGATGATTTGGGGGGTCATGATACTCTCGCCACATAATGTTGCGGCGACCGCGGTGCAATGCTGCTGCAACAACTCCATATGATTCAAGTATCAATCATATGGGCATAGAGGAATCTAAAACTCCATATGATTCAAGTATCAAGCTTACTGAAAGAACAGTGGCTTAATTAAAGTATGCAAGTACGATTGGCAGTTTGAAGTATGCGATGCACTGCATTAGGCCAGATATAGCATTTGTCGTTTGTAAACTTTCAAGGTTTACAAGCAATCTAAGTAATACTCACTGAAAAGCTATAATTAGAGTACTTGGATATTTGAAGAAAATAAAACAATTGGACATTTGTTATAACGGTTTTCCTACCGTATTAGAAGAACATTCTGATGCGAGTTGGGTTACAAATATACATGACAGTAAGGCTACTTCAGGTTGGATATTCACTTTGGGGGGTGGCAGCATTAGTTGGGCATCCAAGAAACAAACTTGCATTTCTTATCCTATAATGGAATCAAATTTATCACATTTGCAGTTGTTGTAAAGGAAGCGTAATGACTAAGAAATATGTTACTAAATATGAAGTTGTGGACATAACCTATGCTAGCCATTTTAATATTTTGTGATAGTGAGACTACTATGTGTGCAGCTCACAATAAAATGTATAATGAAAATCAAGACATATAAGCTTGAGGCATGCTTATATAAGAGAATTAGTTACAAATAGAACTACAGATATAATGTATGTGAGATCAAACAAGAATTTGGCAGATCCACTTACAAAGGCATTAAATAGAGATGCAGTACAACAAACTAGTGAAGGACTGTGGCTAAAATTCTTCAACTAAACACAAGTAATGGGAACCCAACTTTGAGTTAATATACACTCTAATAATATAAGTTTAATGGGTAATAACAAGTTGCTTGTGTTGATTAAACACGAATCTTCTCATTTAGACCCTAGATTCTTATGTATTGCTTACTGTTATGTGAGGAGTTTAGGAGTTGTTAAATGTTTGTAATAACATAGGCACAATAACAAACTTTCAAGTGCATACTGTTACAAGAAAGAGGGTGAATTAATTCTTAATGGAATTAGCAAATGTCTGCAGTAATATGGACATAAAGTCTATTTCCACCTATATGAATATTGAGGTGGTGTCGCTTCTAACAAGATTTAAGGAGTTAATTTTGTAAATATTCATGAATTTGGACTTGCACATGGCCATAAAGCATAATACTTGAATGTTTCTCTATTTATTAATTTTATGCTTGTGATACTTATGGTTTGACAAATGGAGTTATGGTTCAAATCTTAGGATACCAATAACTTCGTCAAAAGTATTTACACTAATGAAAAGTTCAAATTTATATAAGATACTTTTTGATATGCATGATATTAAGAGAGATATTACAAAATAGTGGGGAATTGTTAGAGTAGTTTGTACATATGTGGGAGTCCACATCGATGGCCACAAGCCAATTTGTGGACTTTATAAAGCTAAGCCCATTAAGCCCAATAAAATGAGCAATTGACATATTAAGGATATGTGTATTTATCTATATTTAATAATATTTAATTTAATTATATAATTATATATCTAAAGACTTGGACCGGATCGGATCTTTATACAAATATTTTATTTCGTATTTTAATTTTTGAACAGATTTTTGTTTATTTAAAATTTGATTTAAAATTTAATTAACAGAAAAGTTGTGACTTATCGTAAAAGGGGCAACTTTTTAGAAAAAGTCTCTTTTTCTTCTCTATAAATACAAAGACATCCCTGAAGTAGCGTATCTAATTTGCATGTATGTTTTCAGGCTTTATTGTATCTTGACAGAGAATTGCTTATAATCCCTAAAGAATATACAGGCAAAAACTCTTGAAAGATAGTGATCTTTCACGCCTCAAAGCCTTAATTTCTCTATTATTTACCTACAATTTTCTAACAATTGAGACGAGGAACATGCGCAAAGCGCGTGCACAAAAACTAGTCTGCTAAAATAGATAAAGTTGCCCTAATAATGTAGAATTTCTTTACACTATCGGTAGTTATAAGTAAAACTCAGCACCCTATATATTGATAGAAACTTGAAAATCAAGCACCAAAAATAAATAAATAAGTTTGTGCAATTGAAAAAAGTGCAAAGCTTATATTGATCAAGATAATATGGTATCTATAGGATATGGAGTTAATTTCCATTTGTTAACTATCTCTCTTCCTCCTAGTGTCAATAAATTTCTTTTTTTTTTTTCATTATTTATAGTTTGTTTGGCCAAGTTTCTTTTGTGGCTAAAATTTTTTTTTTATTGCCAAAAGTACTTTTTTTTTTAAAATGATGTTTGATCAACCTTTTAAAAGGAAAAAAAGTATTTTTTTAGTAGAAGCAGAAGCAGAAGCAGTTTTTGAGAGGCAAATAAAGTAGCTTTTCCCCAATTTTTTTTTTAAAGCACTTTTGAGAAAAATATACTTAGAAGCATTTTTTAAAAGGTTGTCCAAATAGTATTTGCTTCTCAAAGGTACTTTTTAAATTAATTAGCCAAACACATTGTCTCTCACCAAAAGTTCTTTTTAGAAAAACGCTTTTGGAAAGATACTTTTCAAAATAAGTTGATTTTAAAAGCTTAGCCAAACAAGCGATTAAACTCAATGGGTTCAAAACTTTTGGTTTTTAACATTGAACTTATTATATTTTAAAATTTTATGCTCCGAGTCTTAAGCACTGAATTCAGATGAATCCGATACGGCAATGTTGCACCCGTCCCATAATGAATACACCATAATATAGCTAGTAAGTGATCACTAGTGACCCCAACTTCATTGCAGGTAAGTTATAGTCTTCAATTCAAAGTGAAAATCGACATTCACCCGCATGAAATCACGTCCTTATGTCTCGACCAGTTGAGACCTTATAATACAATTGCATCGCCGGTCCAAATAATGTTTTTGTAACATTATGTGTTAATTAGGGCAAAAAGTGCATGATAACTTGACATAATCTTAACAAGTTGTGAAATAATTAAGATATCGCACTAAAAGTGTGTTGTGAAATTCAGTAGAACCGATTTATTGCTCAACACCTTTTAAGTTCTGCAATAGTTCCCCCTCCTATTTATGTTGAATGTGTTGAGTAACCTCCCCCCC
>MCJB01051206.1:4009-16927 GCA_002018475.1 Nicotiana obtusifolia | reverse complement strand
CCCCCCAGTGTTAGAATGCAGAGTATGATATTCAAACACTGGATTTCCTGTTGCCATTAATAATTTGTCTTAGTAATACGCTTTATGTTGCTGTCTCATTAAAAACCTTGCTAGAAAAATTCATTTAGGACAAAAACTGCATTAAGGAAAAAAGAGTGAAGCACGTACTTTCAGTCTTATCATCAATCTTCAATAGTAGTACCTTTTTAGATGGCTCATGTTCCAATTTCTTGGAAATTCAAATCCATTTTGATTTTTCAGTTGATATGAGCCTTTTTCGATTATAGCTGTAATCTAGTAAGGACCTTCCCAATTCGGCTCCAACTTTCCGGTATTGACTTCTTGGGTATTATGAGTCACTTTCCTACAACTATGTCTCCTACTTTAATACGGAGATTCTTCCTACTGTTATAATACCTTTCGTTTCTTTGCTTATGTGGCATCATCTTTACATTTGTCAAATCCTGGTGCTCATCAAGCAAATCTAGCTTAATCAACATAGCTTCATCATTTTCTTGCACATTTTTTTGAGAACATTTCTTAGTTAGTACCCCTATCTCCACCGGAATCAGAGCCTCTGCTCCATATATAAGGGAAAAAGGTGTTTCTCTGGTGCTTGATTTTGTCGTGGTTCGATATGCCCATATCCCCGGTAACTCTTCTGGCCATCTTCCTTAGCATCTGCTAACTTCTTCTTAAGATTTTGAATTATTACCTTGTTCATTGACTCTGCTTAACCATTAGCACTTAGATGACACGGAGATGATGTAATCCTTTTAATTTTCAATCCTTCTAAGAATTTGTGGCTTTAAAGCCTATAAATTGTGGCTCGTTGTCACGAGCACTCTCTTTTGGTACTCTAAATCGACAAATAATGTGATCCCAGATGAAATCTATCACCTCTCGTTACCTAATTTTCTTGAAAGCACATGCTTCAACTTATTTAGATAAATAATCAGTCATAATCAAAAGAAATTTCTCTTGTCCGGGTCCTTGAGGCAAAGGTCCAACTATATCCATCTCCCATTTCATAAATGACCACGGTGATACAACTAATTGCAGTAGTTCTACCAGCTAGTGTACTAATTGAACATAACATTGACATTTATAACTCTTCTGACCAAATAATTTTGTATCTTGCTCCATTTGGGACCAATAGTAACCAACTCTCATTAACTTTAGCACTAATGAATCTGCTCTGGAATGATTGCCACAGACTTCTTCATGAACTTCCCTTATTACATAATCAGCTTCTGCAGGACCCAAGCATCAAGCTATAGGATCTTGAGAGAATAGCTGATGCAGCTGTCCATCAACAAGTTTGTCGAATTTACTAATCCCAAACAATTTTTCAACAATTTCTCATGTCTTAAAAAAATCAATTCTCTAATCCCAAACTAAGTTTGTCGAATTTACTTCACAATAACCATCCACATCTAGAACTGAATGCATCAATTGCAAAATCAAACCTCAGTCAGTGCCTTTTAACTTCATTGATGAACCCTAAGTTAGATAATGTATCAGCTTTCACATTTTTATCTCCCGAGATATGGATGACTGTCCGCTCTTTGAACTGGGAATCACACTTTACTTCAATCACCTTGGAGCCCAGTTCTCGGGCTAATTCAGTCCTGCAATCATAGCCTCATACTTGTCTTCATTAGAATTAAAGGAATAGTTTATATAGCCTTAGGATTTCTCCAGAAGGAGTACTTAATACAATCCCCAGACCAGACCCTTTCATATTGGATGCGCCATCCACAAAGGAGGTCTAAACTCCAGACACAGTCCCTGACACCGAAACTGCTTCTTTGTAGCTCGAGGCATCATTCCCAAATTGAAGTCAGCCACAAAGTCGGCCAGAACTTGTAACTTGATAGCAGTCTGTGGTTTATATTCAATATCAAACTCACTAAATTCTACTGCTCATTTGGCCAATCGACCTGATAACTCAGGTTGTGAAGAACATTTTGTAAGGAAAATGTCGTCACAATGGATATTGGGTGATACTAAAAATATTGTCTAAGTCTTCAAGAGGCAACTACGAGACCAGATTCTACTTTTTCAGGTGCATATATCAAGTTTCCGCACTGACAGTATTTTACTAACGTAATAATTAAGGTATTGCATACCTTCTTCTTCCCGAATCAAAACTACGCTCAGCACCACATATGGCATCACCAAATACAAAAATAATTTCTCTCCGTCCATTGGTTTGGACATTAAAAGTGCGCTGGAAAGGTATTTATTCCAATCCTGCAATGCTTGTTGGTATTCCAGTGGCCATGCAAAGTCCTTCTTCTTTTTCAACAATGACAAGGACCTGTGACACTTTTCTGAGGTTCTAGATATAAACCTATAAAGTGTTTCCAATCTTCCAGTCAAACTTTGCACTTTCTTTATGCTATTCAGTTGATCAGGAATATCTTCTATAGCCTTAACCTTGTTTGGATTTATTTCAGTTCCTCGCTGTGATACCAAAAAAGTGAGAAATTTTTCGGACCCAACTACAAAAGCACATTTCTCCGAGTTAAGCTTCATATTGTACTTCCTCGATATGGCAAATATTTCTTGCAAATTACTCAAATGATCCCTTGCATTAAAAAACTTAACCAATATGTCATCAATATAAACTTCCATAATTTTTCCAATTTGATGTTCAAATATCTTGTTCACGAACCTCTTATTAGTGGATACAACATTTTTAAGTCAAAAAGGCATCACATTATAACAGGAAGTACTAAATTAGTAATAAATAAAAAAATTTCTTGATCCTCCAGATGCATCCTTCTTTGATTATATCCGAAATACATATCAAGAAAACTCATCAACTCATGCCCAGCCATAGCATCAACTATCTGATCAATGTTCGACAATGGAAAAATGTCTTTAGGATAAGCCTTATTCAAATTCTTAAAATCAATATACATTCTAAATTAATTGTTCCTTTTTTGTATTACCACTACATTAGCTAACCAATCGGGACATTCAATTTCTCGTATTAAATCGATATTAAGTAACCTGGTTACCTCCTCCTTAGCAAATTTCTTTCTGACCTTGGCTATTGGTCGTTTCTTCTACTTTACCGAAGGGAAATTGGGTTCCAAGCGTAGCTTGTGAGCTGACACTTCAAGTGAAATATCTATCATATCTAAATGAGACCATGCAAAACAATATATATTAGCTTTAAGAAATTTAATAATTATATGTCTAAGTTTGGGGCTTAACCTCGTCCCTAGGTAAACCTTTCATTCCGGGAACGTATTGAGCAAAATGACTTGTTCGAGTTCCTTTGCGGTTGATCTTTTGTATCCTCGGGTACCTGGAAAGATCTGGGTACCTAGTAAATATAACCGGTGTCTCTACCTCAACATTGTCTTCCCCTGGTATAATGATCGGTCTTGATTGGATTTTGGCACTAGTATTTGTAGTTTTTATTAATTGATTCCTCCCGATTTACTGTTAGACACAATAACAACATTCATTTCCTTTGCAGCAAGCTAGTCACCTCTAATCTGCTTAACTTCATTGGTGTTGGGAATTTTAGCAATTGGTGGTAAGTTGATGGAACAACATTCATATCATAAATTCATGGCCTACCGAGAATTACATTGTATCCGGTATTTCCATCCATAATTTCAAATAATATTGATTTTATCCACTCTCAGCATATGTAGGCAATATGATCTCTTTTCTAGTCATCACACTTGTTAAATTGAATCCAGCCGAAAGCTTTATTTTCAGAACTATGCTACCAGTCAGCTTCGCTTGCTCTAAGACTCTAAGTTGAATGATATTGGTCGAACTACCTAGATCAACCAACACACGTTTAATTTTAAAATCTAAAATATTTAAGGATATTGCCGGAGCATCATTATGTAGGAAAATAAGGCCATCTGCATCTTCTTTATTGAAAGTAATTTCATCATCCTCTGGTACTTCGTCCACGGTCAATCCTCCTATTCGACCCAGGTCTTTCTAACGATTGACAATCTCTAATTCCACGACCTTGCCTTTCGTTTGACACATATGGTTGAAAACAACTACTAGATGACATTTGATATGCATCGAGGTTAATTTTTTGACCTTTCTATATTCCGATCACATTTACGAACCTTAAAAGACATCGGAGAACCCAATTGATCGTCTTCAATTCTAATTTTTGATTTATAGCAGTTATGGACACCAACCTATGTGGTTGCTTGAAATTCTAACAAGCTTTCCTTCAACTTCCTTGAGGCATTAGAGCTCAAAGTATTAAGGTCCTCGGTCAATGCTTCTGCAATCCATTCATCTGGCACCGTTAGTAACAATATTCTCTCATTTTGGAACCTGATCACGAACTCTCAAAGTAACTCTGAGTCTCCTTGAGCGATTCTGACAATGTCAAGTTTCTGAGCTTGAACTTTCCTTGCTCCTGTATAAGCTTTGATAAAATAATCTGCAAGCATTTCAAAAGAATCAATTAAATGTTTAGGTAAAAGTGAATACCACGTTAGAGCCTCCTTCATTAAGGTCTCCTAGAATTTCTTTATCAAAACTGATTCGATCTTTTGTGGAGCTAAATAATTTTCCTTTACAACAATGGTATACATTGTAATGTGCTCCTGTGGATCTGATGTACCATCGTATTTTAAAATATCTTGCATCTTAAACGTCTTTGGGATCAGCTCCGGAGCCGCACTTGGTTTGAGCAACAACTGTATGTACTTCTATTAGTCTGGCCCTTTAGGACCAAAGGTGCCCCTAGAATCTGATCCATCCGAGCATAAAATTCTTTAGCATTTTGATCCATTCGAGCATTTATCTCTCATACATCTCATAGGCTCAGCATTGAAAGCATCATCTACGTTATTTTATTTTCAGATCTATTTCCTACACCGCCTGCTCGGTTATTGTTTGATCTAACCTCCCCCCCCTTGAAGCTACATTAACGGTTCTTGGAACCATTTGATGTATAGGCATGTTAGGAGGAGCTCGAATTCTACCATTTGAATTATTTGAAGCCGCTGATATTGCTTTTGAAGCTCAGTCATTATCCGATCCTATTTTGAGAGATGTCAAAACCTTTACGGTATAGGCTACAGGCTCATCATCCAAATCATTAGGAGTGGTACTCCTTGCACGCCGAGTATTCTTTTTCAACCTACTTGGAGTGAATTCATTACCCTCACAATGATTTTTTCCTGTTGAATTGTCTTGCTGCGAACTACTGCGTACCGGTTGTACGTTGCCCAAAGGCTCGTAGTTGTTGGTCATAGCAATGTTGAGAAAATTATTTACATCATTGTGTGCCATCGTTATAGTATGTTTATTACAACAAAAAAAATTCAACTGTGTTAGTAAAAAACAAGTAGATCAAAATAACATCACAATTGCCTAGGTCCCACGGTGGGCGCCAAACTGTTTTCCTATAAAAAGGTACAATTGAATTTGTATATGTGCTTTATAGAAACGTGGATTAAAATAATCTGATTAGTAAGTAACCAAGAATAAAGGAAACAAAATAAAGATAATTTTGGAAAGAATAAGCCTGAAATTTAGAATGATTCCACTGGAATTAAGGATAACTGGAAAAATTTAATAATTGCCTTCTGTGTATAAAACTTAGGAAAATGAGAGAAAGAAATATATACGTCTATTTATAATTAAATTTGAGGAAAAAAGATTCTCAAATCTCGCGCTCTTAAAGTTGAATAAAAACCCCTCTTGATGGAGCGTAACGTTGGGAATAAATGCTGAGATTAACAGTTGTTGCTTTCTCTAACTGGTACTTTGCTTTTAAATTCACTTCTCTAATTGTTAATTATGTTCTCATTATTTGTACATTACTGATAATATATATGTATCTGGTATTAACTATCTGTTGACTCATCTCCACTATGTTATCATTGTCACATGTTTGCTCAAGAAACGTGTATAGGGTAAAATGTGTTTATATTAAATGATTGCATGAGAAAATAACACGTAGAGCCGAAGACAGAAGGCAATCGGATTCGAATACAACGATCTCGTCTGTTACAGGAGAGAATGATACTCTTAAAGGTGAAATAAATATCTGCCACCCGATAGCATTTAATGAAGAATATTCTACAGCATTAACTATGTGGCCCGTTACAGAAAATATGTCATTCACTGCCAACCGTTACACATTCTTCAATGGCCCTCATAATTGTCATTAAAGAGGGGCTTGATCCGAAGACCTTGTTCCCGAGATGCAACTATTAAATAGTGAGCTCTATTATTATTGTACAGGACACGAATTCTGACAAATATATGCTACACTCTATTCAAAGCTCAGTATAATTCCATCTTCTTACTCATTTATATCGTTATTATTGACCCCGGAAGCCCTGCTCCCGAATTAGGATATCTGTTGTTTTACATTCATTTCAAGGATAAATATTATATTTTTATCTAATTCGTTTATCATTTTAGGATCAAATCGATTCAATTGTCTATAAATCGCGTATAAATTCAATTGTACTATTTTCACGGGTAAATAGTTTGGTGCCCACCGTAAGGCTTAGACAGTTGTGTAATTGAGTCATTGCATCTATTACTAACTCGTTTGATTATTGGTTCTTAGCAAGAATCATAGAAAATGTATGTCAACATCGTTCACAACATTGAGGCCTAAGGGAATCAGCCTCAACATGAGGATTCAATTAGTGATACCCGCAACGAGAGGAACGAGGCCACGCCGGTCCACGGCGGACGACTGCGACACGTTCGAGAGGTAACTCCTGATAATGCTAAATATGAGCACATTGTCAAAATAATAATGATCCTGAGGGAGCAACAAAGGGACATTATGAGCCATTTCTCGCGACAGGACCAGGTCATGACGTAGTTGAAGTAGGGGTTATCGGGTGCTTCCAGCAATGCGAATGGACGAGTTCCAGTTCCTTCAAGTGCTCCCGCAAATCAGACAACACAGAGGGTCGACAACAGCACCCTGAGGGGCGAGGTCGGCTTCGATAGAGCCGGGGGGAAAGGTAGCGGATCTGTTCAGAACAACAAAAGTGATATCTTTAAAATCGAGTTCATGCAGTTTATGAGGGAAATAAACGCCCGAATGGATCAAGGCGCACCACCAGTGCTATAAGGGCGGGACTCCAAAAAGTATACTCAATTGTCGTTCAAACCAAGTGCGGCACTAGAATTAATCCCGAAGCGGTTCAAAATGCCAGATGTGCCAAAGTATTATGGGACTTCAGACCCTCAAGAGCATATCACCACTTATACGACATCGGTAAAGGGAAATAATTTGGCTCCATATGAGATCTAGTCGGTCTTATTAAAGAAATTCAGGGAAACCCTCACGTGGGGGCCCTGACATGGTATTCACTCTTGCCCGAGTATTTTATATACTCTTTTGAGATGTTCGCAAACTCTTTCATCAAGGCTCATGTTGGGTCCAGAAAGGTACAAGCCCGAAAGGTCGATATATTCAGGATTACTCAAGGAGAGTCCGAGTTGTTGCAGGAGTTTGTGACCAGATTCCAGAAGGAAAGGATGTTGCTACCTGCCGTAACGGACGAATGGGTGGCTGAAGCATTCACCAAAGGTCTGAATCCGAGATGTTCCAATGCTTCGCGAAAAATGAAAGAAAGTTTGCTCGAGTTCCATGCAACAAGTTGGGCGTATGTTCCCAATTGGTACGAGTCAAAGATAAGGATTGAAAATGATTATCTCGGTTTCCCAGCATCGGCCAATGGTAGAGACCGGGAGAAGAATAAGGAAAAATCGAAAGATGATTCTAACATAGATCGATGGTCTTCAAGGGGCCGATTTTTGCCCTACGAACAGGCCGAAGGCCGTGGCATTGGCTTTCGATCGGCTGATAGATTCATTACCAATAGGAGAATTGATCGCGACCGAATCAACAGGTCGTTACAGGACAAGAAAACGTCATGTTCTTGAGATTCTTCCTCCCCTAGGCTTTCCGAATACAACTTCAACGTCAGCGTAGTGAAGCTGGTGTCGGCTATAAGGAACATTAAAGAAGCACAATTCCCGAAGCTAATGAGATCTGATCCCAGCCAAAGGGATCCTAATATATGGTGCGAATATCATGGAACAAACGGTCATCGGACTAGGGATGGCCGGCATTTGCACGAAGAGGTGCGACATTGCTAAATAATGGCCATCTGAGGGAATTTTTGAGTGATCGGGCTAAAAATAATTACGGCTGCAGGTGCGATAACATGGAGCCTTCGAAAGAAGGAGAGGATCCTCTACGTTGGACGATCAACATGATTTTCGAGGGGAACGAGATTAATGGTGGAACATTTTTGCCGGCAAAAAAGACAAAAGTATTGGTAACCCACAGCGAGAGACTCTGGGAGGTCACCGAGAACGACATTACTTTCATGGAGGAAGACGCGGATGGACTGCTACTAGCGTACAACAACGCCCTAGTAATCTCTCTAAATGTCTTAGATTTTAAAATTAAACGTGTTCTAGTCGATCCTGAAAGTTCGGCCAATATTATCAAGTGGAGAGTGTTGGAGCAAGCCAAGCTCACTGGAAGTATCATTCCAGCCACAAAACTCCTCGCCGGATACAATCTGGCAAGCGTGAAAACTCGGGGAGAGATCCTATTGCCCACGAATGCCGAGGGGGTGATGGAGATGGCTCTTTTGAGGTAGTGGATGGCAACATGGGATACAATATCATCCTGGGAAGACCATGGTTGCACGAGATAAAGGTCGTACCATCAACATATCATCAAGTGTTGAAATTCCCAACTCTTGAGGGAATTAAACAAATAAGAGGAGATCAACAGGTAGCAAAGGAGATGAATGCGCTTTCAGTTTCCAGCAGCAAAGGGAAAGTACATGCAGCATAGCAATTACAGGAGCCCGCACGCCGAGTGAATTCAACTAGGGAGAGGAATCGTCGGAGCCCTATCAGGTACCAAGGTATTTCTAGGTTCTAGAGGAAACGAACACAACAAAATCCACGGTGGAGGAACTTGAACAAGTTGCGTTGTTCGAGAAGTTCTTGGAGAGGAAGTTCCACTTGGGGACAGGACTAAACCTCGAGCTCAGGTCTAGATTTATTAAAATTCTTAAGTTCAATGTTGATTATTATGCATGGTCGCATGCAGATATGACAGGTATCCCACCAGAAGTGACCGTGCACAAACTAAGTATGGACCACGACATCCCTTCGATTAAAAAAAAAAATTCCTATCGCGAGGTCAGAAACAAGTTCGTCTAAGAAGAGGTAACTCATTTTCTTTACATCGGTTCAATCCGAGAGATAAAGTATCTTGACCAGTTAGCTAATGTAGCAGTAGTTTCAAAGAAGAATAATAAATTTCGCATGTGCGTAGACTATAAGGATTTGAATAAGGCGTGCCCAAAAGACTCATTACCACTGCCAAACCGATCAAATGATTGATGTGACGGTCGAGCACGAGTTAATGAGTTTCCTCGATGCTTACTCCGGGTACAACCAAATCAAGATGAACCCGGAGGATCAAGAAAAAAATTAGTTCATAACAAACTTTGGCACATATTGCTACAACGTGATGCCTTTCAGGCTTAAGAATGTCGAAGCCACTTATTAGAGGCTCGTGAATAAAATGTTTGAAAAATAAATAGGGAATACCATGAAAGTTTACGTTGATGATATAGCTGGTTAAGTCTTTTAACGTGGGTGATCATCTTAAACACTTGCAAGAAACCTTTGACATTTTAATGAGGCATAACATGATGCTCAACCCCGAGCAGTTTGCGTTCGGGGTCAGCTCCAATAAGTTCCTAGGATTCCTGGTGTCACAAATGCGGATCGAGGTTAACCATGATAAGATTAAAGCCATCGAAGACATCCCAGATCAGCTGTCAAGCGTGAAAGAAGTTCAAAGATTGATGGGGAGACTGGCCGCTTTGAGCATGTTCATTTTTCGATCTTCAGAGAATTGCCATCATTTCTTTTCGTTACTCAAAAAAAAAGAACAACTTCGAATGGACTCCGAAATATCAACAGGCTTTGAGGGATTTAAAAAGGTATTTTTAAGCCCTCTGTTGCTATCAAAACCGGAGGAAGGCGAACAATTGTTGATCTACCTAGCGGTCTCGGAGGTAGCGTTAAGTGCCTTTTTAGTCCGTGAGGACGAAGGTATGCAATCTCCTATTTATTACATTAGTAAAATTTTGACGGGAGAGGAAACTCGCAACCCACATCTGAAAAAGTTAGCCTTAGCCCTCGTAGACGCCGCTCGAAAACTAAGGCCTTATTTCCAATGCCACACAATAGTTGTGGTGACCACTTTTCCATTACGTAATATTCTTCATAAACCTGAACTCTCAAGTAGACTGGCCGAATGGGCAGTCGAAATGAGTGAATTTGACATAGAGTATAAGTTTAGGACTGCAATTAAGTCACAAGTTTTGCCCGACTTTGTGGCCGATTTTAAAACGGTACAGTAGTGATGGTGTCGGAATCGACATCAGGAGTTTGGACCTTGTTCACAAATGGAGCTTCCAACGTGAAAGAGTCGAGGCTCGGCATAGTATTGACTATGCCATCGGGAGAAACCCTAAGGCAGGCTATAAGTACTGTTCCTTTGACTAACAATGAAGTAGAGTATGAAGCTTTAATTGTAGGGCTCGAATTGGCCCGGAGACTAGACTCCGGGGTCATAGAAATCAAATGTGACTCCTAATTGGTGGTAAATCAGGTCTGCAGGATCTTCGAAACCAAAGAGGAACGCATACAACAATACGTAATGAAGGTCCAGGCTTTGATCGCTCGGTTCTGGGAATGGTCAATTACACACATCCTGAGAGAAGAGAATGTGAAAGCAGGCGCACTAGACAATTTAGGCTTGTCTGTAGAAATGAAAGGATCGAATTCCAGTACAGTCGTGCAGCTTATGTTCTCGGTGTTGGACGCAGATAACTATTGTACGGAAAATCTTTCCAAGTCCCTTTGGCCCGATGTTTGGGAGCTTCCGAAGCTAATTACGTTATGCGAGAAGTCCACAAAGGGATCTGCAAAAACCAGTATGGCGCGAATTCCCTAGTGTTAAAGTTGATTAGGGCAGGATACTACTGGCCCCAGATGGAACAAGATGGTAAGGCTTATGTTCAAAAATGTGATAAATGCCAACGCTACGCATTGCTGGTACATCAACAGGCAGAGCCGCTTCACTCGGTTTTGTCACCATAGCCACTCATAAAGTGGAGGATGGATATCATTGTTTTACTATCACTGGCCCCCGGTAAAGTAAGATTTCTTTTGATTTTAACTGACTATTTTTCTAAGTGGGTTAAAGCATATCCTTATCAGAAGATTGGCGAACGAGAAGTAGCAGATTTTTTGTGGGAGAATATAATTTGCAGATTTAGGATACCAAAAAAAATAGCCTGTGACAACGGGATACAATTTATAGGCGCAAAGGTCACAAAGTTCCTTGATGACTTAAAAATCAAAAGTATCACATCGTCACCTTATCATCCGAGCGCAACCGATCAAGCTAAACCATCAAACAAGGTGATTATACAAAATCTTAAAAAGATATTAGAAGCAGCCAAAGGTAGATGACCCAAAGGGCTTCCAGGAGTACTGTGGGCATACAGGAAAACAACCAAATCAAGCACGGGGGAAACTCCTTTCCCTCTTGTGCATGGAGCAGAAGCCTTGATCCCGGTGGAAGTAGGAGAACCTACCCTGAGATATTTCCAAGCATTAGAACTGTTTGACGAATGTAGGGACTTGGAACATATAAGGATGGCAGCACAAAAGCAGAGAATGGAAATATTACAATCGAAGGGCCAACCTCTGCTATTTCAGAGTAGGAGACTTAGTTTTAAAGAAAGTAACTTAGAACACCCAGGAGATCAATGCTGGGAAGCTGGGTCTGTGGGAAGGCCCCTACTAGGTATCAGCTGTCATCAAAAAATGGTCTTACGAATTGAAAAATCAAGACGGAGTAAAATTACCGAGCAACTGGAACGTGACACACCTCAAAAGATATTATTGCTTATGAGCATCACCTACACTGAAAGTATGTGCTGCACTCTTTTTTTCTTCGTCCAGTTTTTGTCCAAATTGGATTTTTCTGGAAAGGTTTTAACGAGGCAGCAATGGAAATCATACTATGAAGGAAGCTTCAATAGCAGCAATAGGACCTTTAAATGACAAGGCATGCAAGCAAGGAACCACTATGGAGCAGTTAGATAGTCTTTTGCTCGACAGCAAAGTTCTTATCAGGAAGTAAAGTTTGTTGTCGAATAGAGATTACCTGACCGTTCAAATTCGCATTCTTCGCATTCGAACACTGGGGGCAATAAGATGAGGATACGGCAACAATGACTTCCACTTCGACCGAAAGACAAAACCCGAAAACAAACACTACTAGAAAACAGCAAAAAAACGACCAAAAATTAGCGACTAAAGTTGGTCTGCCAAAAATAGCGACCAAAATTGGTCGCTAAACTTGTAAAAAAAATAAAAAAATAAACTTAAAGATATTAGCGACCAAAGTTGGTCGCTACTTGGTCGCCATATTCGTCAACATGTTGACCGGACTGGTCAGACCAATCTGATCAAAGAAACTTAACAATTTGCGACCAAAGTTGGTCGCTAATGTGGACCCACGTTTGAATTTTGCGACCAAGATTGGTCGCTTATTGAGGGATAAAATTTGGGGGAGATAAGCGACCAACGTTGGTCGCTTATCTGGAAAATATAATTTAATCAAAATATCTGTGGGCGACCAAAGTTGGTCGCTAATGTTAAAGTATATATATTTGCGACCACTTTTGGTCGCTTTCGTGTAAACATTTTGCGAAAATTAAACTCACTTTTGTATTTACTGCATGTCTAACTAATATAAATGTAAGCCGTTAACGCTTTTGTAATACAAGAGATTAATATCCAGTTAAGTTGTACTACGGAGCG
>MCJB01051205.1:0-29670 GCA_002018475.1 Nicotiana obtusifolia | reverse complement strand
CTATTTAGGTTAGTAACTCGTACATAGCATGTTTAACTAAAGATTATTGTTTTAACCTGCTTGATTGAATTAGTGTGTTGCACGGATCTAAAGTCATTTTTCTTATTTAGGTTGGTGACTCATAAATAGCACATTTAACTAATGATGATGTATTTGAGCTACTTGATTGAATTAGTGTGTGTTGCACGGACCTAAAGTCATTTTTTGTATTAAGGTTTGTCACTCATACTTAGCACAGGTTGGAAACTCATACTTAGCACATTTAACAACAGATGAATGATTTGACTTGCTTGATTGAATTAGTGTGTGTTGCACGGGCCTAATGTCATTTTTCCTCTTTATTTTGGTAACTCATACTTAGCAAATTTAACAAAAGATGATTATTTTAACCTGCTTGATTGAATTAGTGCGTTGCACGGACCTAAAGTCCTTTTTCCTATTTATGTGGTAACCCATACTTAGCACATTTAACTAAAGATAATTGATAGAGTTGCTTGATTGAATTAGTGTGTGTTGCACGGACCTAAAGTCATTTTTCCTACTTAGGTTGGTAACTCATACTTAGTACATTTAACTAAAGATAATTGATTTGAGCTGTATGACTGCATTAGCGTGGGTTGCACGGATCTAAATTCATTTTTCCAATTTAGGTTGGTAACCCCTTCTTAGCACATTTAACTAGAGATAATTGATTTGAGCTGCGTGATTGAGTTAGTGTGTGTTGCACGGACCTAAAGTCATTTTTCCTATTTAGGTTGGCAATGCATAGTTAGCACACTTAACTAAAGATAATTGATTTGACCTGCTTGATTGAATTTGTGCGTGTTGCATGGACCTAAAGTTATTTTTCCAATTTAGGTTGATAACTCATACTAAGCACATTTATCTAAAGATGATTGATTTGAACTGTCTGATTGAATTAGTGTGTGTTGCTTGGACCTAAAGACTTTTTTCCGATTTAGGTTGGTAACTCATACTTAGCACATTTAACTAAAGATGAATGATTTGAATTGCCTGATTGAATTACTGTGTGTTCCACGGACCTCAAGTTATTTTTCCAATTTAGGTTGGTGACTCATACTTAGCACATTTAACTAAAGAGGACTTATTTGACCTGCTTAATTCAATTAGTGCGTGTTGCACGGACCTAAAATCACTTTTCCTATTTAGGTTGGTAACTCATACATAGCACGTTTAACTAAAGATTATTGTTTTAACCTGCTTGATTGAATTACTGTGTTGCACGGATCTAAAGTCATTTTTCTTATTTAGGTTGGTGACTCATAAATAGCACATTTAACTAATGATGATGTATTTGAGCTACTTGATTGAATTAGTGTGTGTTGCACGGACCTAAAGTCATTTTTTCTATTAAGGCTGGTCACTCATACATAGCACAGATTGGAAACTCATACTTAGCACATTTAACAAAAGATGAATGATTTGACTTGCTTGATTGAATTAGTGTGTGTTGCACGGGCTTAATGTCATTTTTCCTCTTTAGGTTGGTAACTCATACTTAGCACATTTACCAAAATATGATTGTTTTAACCTGCTTGATTGAATTAGTGTGTTGTACGGACCTATAGTTATTTTTCCTATTTAGGTTGGTAACCCATACTTAGCACATTTAACTAAAGATAATTGATTTAAGCTGCTTGATTGAATTAGTGCGGATTGCACGGACCTAAAGTTATTTTTGCTATTTAGGTTTGGTACCGATGCTTAGCACATTTAACTAATGATAATTGATATGAGCTGCTTGATTGTGTTAGTGTGTGTTGCGCGGATGATGTAAAGTCATTTTTCCTATTTAGGTTGGTAACCCATTCTTAGCACATTTAGCTAAAGATAATTGATTTGAGCTTTTTGATTGAATTAGTGCGTGTTGCACAGACCTAAAGTCATTTTTCCAATTTAGGTTGATAACTCATACTTAGCACATTTAACCGAAGATGATTGATTTGAACTGTCTGATTGAATTAGTGTGTGTTACACAGACCTAATGTCATTTTTCTTATTTAGGTTGGTAACTCATACTTAGCACATTTAACTGAAGATAATTGATTTGACCTGCTTGATTGAATTAGTGTGTGTTGCACGGGTCTAAAGTCATTTTTCCTATTTAGGTTGGTAACTCATACTTAGCACATTTAACTAAAGATGATTATTTTCACCTCCTTGATTGAATTAGTATGTTGCTGTCACGACCCAAAATCCCAACCCGGTCGTGATGGCGCCTCTCATGAAGACAAGGCTAGCCAATCCAAACTAAACCTTGATTTAAACAGTTAGCAACAAGAAAATAATATAAGTATGGTTTAATAGCAGAAGTTAGCGGAAAAATAGCGAACCATCGCGACTACAGCCCTTAAATCGGGGTGTCACAAAGTCATGAGCAGCTAATGAAAATCCTAATAATAATACTACTATTACAACATCTTTGTCACAACTGTTTGAAAATAGGGGAAACAACAAGGTAAAAGAGATACGGGGCTGCGGACGCCAACAACTACCTCGTAGTCCCTGAATCACCGCCCTGACAGTAGTAGTAGTTAATACGTCGGAGCGGAACCGGTAACGCCTGAATCTGCACACATGGTGCAGGGAGTAATGTGAGTACTTCCAACTCAGTGAGTAATAATTATAAATAACATCTGAGAGTAAGGAAACACATAAGGCATACAGCAATCCATAATGAAACAGTAAACATGCAAATAATCAAGTCAATAACATAAAGTAAAACAAAATGTCATGACTGGGCCAAGTCATATCTCGTGACGGCGTGTCACCCGATCCCATGGGTACCCTACGCTCACTGTGGGGGGTGCAGTGGCGCAATATCTCGTGGCGGTGTGCCACCCGATCCCGTGGTGGCGTGCCACCCGATCCATTTATATCATATCCGTGGCAGCGTTTGCCACCCGATCATTTTATATCATATCCCATGGCGGCTTGCCACCCAATCCATTTAAAAATATCATTTAAATCTCAAGCCCTTGGCCTCATATTACTCAGTAAAACCTCACATTTGGCCCTCGGCCGCACTCAGTCAAAAAAATCATCTCATGCCCCTCGGGCATAGTAAAACAGTAGTTCTCAGCCCAAAACATCATTTAAAATATTATGTAACCTCAAAAACCGAGCAAAGTGGCTGAGTTGTAAAACAGTGGAAGACCCACATGACTGAGTTCAAGTAATGAATTCAAACAGTAAGGAAACAGTGATAAATACCTCTGAAGGGTTCACATAACCGGCACGAAGCCCAAATGCGGTAATCAGCCCAAATTATGATGATAACAAGTATGTTTCAGTCAAATGTATAGTAAAATCATCAATCGGGATGGACCAAGTCCCAATCCCCAGTAGTAAACAATCCCATGCTCATCATCGAGCGCGTATCTCAACTCAGAGCCAGCCCATCCTTTCGGAGGGAGGAACAGTTTACCAAATATGTCTGAGTCATTTCCATCATCGTCTTCCTTAGCAAAAATGAATATGTCCCCTACTTTGTATAAAACCCTGTCCAAAAAATATGATTACCTCTATGAAGTAGATATCCTACCAGATGAACAAAAGGTGTCTCCACCGAACTACCTCTTATAAACCCTTACTCAGCCTTCGCCAAAAAATCATTTGCACCATGGACACAAATCCGTTCCCTTGTCCAGCACAGACCAAAAGGAGTCAAGGAATATGTTGCTGCCTCAAAACATGACCAGCATCATATCCTTGCCACCCGAGAGGAACAATTTATTACTCTTCAAATCCTAGATGATTTTTCCAGGCAATGGAGAGAGCATGGGTTTACCCATATCCATTTTGGTACCATCCGAATTCCTTTAACATATCACGGAAGAATAGGTCAGCCGGTAGTAGCTCGACTTTCTCTTCTAGATACAAGATACTTGGAGTACCAACATGCAAATTTGGGTACTGTAGAAATTACCTTGAATGCTAGGACAGTCTTCATCACAATCTTTCCAAATTTCAACATGTCCCTTTACGATCCATACCTAATCGAAGCACTAAAAATCCAAGTCCAAATCCAAGGAGCCCCTCAAGCCAAAGATTCCATCCAAGCCACTCTTCATCACCAGATGGCATGGCGAGTCCAAAATCATGCCATGGATCTTTGCCTTCCCGGAGGAGAAAATGCTTTACTCCTAAATATTGATGCTACCAAAGGAAACACCATGTGCACCCAAATACCCAGACAAATTTCAAGAGATGAACTTGTCAAAATTATTCCTGATTCATGGATCAAATTATGAAAAGTTAAGAGAACCGGAAGAATCCCTACAATCTGGTGAACCAACTTTTACCAAAAGAAATGACAAAACCATTTGCATAAGCTTCGACCATTCCCCCCTCAAAAAACCCAATAAAACCATCTTTTCTTGCCAAATGATCCAACCCAAAGATACAACAGATACATGCCCTGAACCTGATGGAGAACTCTTTTTGAATATACAAAGCATCATGGAAGAACACGACTGGTGCCGAAGTTTCGACAAAAATGAAACAAGAACTTGGTGGTTCAAATGCCCCTTTACGGGACATTGCCCTTGGGATCTTGATTGCGACTGTCAAGACTGTTTCGAAGATCCAAATGGAGAATATAATGGAGAAAAGTTAAGCCTCAACAAAACCAAACCGAAATCCAAGAAAAAGGGGAAAAGCACTGAAAAACAATTTCGAGCCAGATATGAAAATAAAGACCCTTCAATTGGCTCATTAAGCCGTCCAGGTAAATATGAATTTCTTGTCAGCTACAAACCTTAGGAATGGCTAAAATTACCAGAAAAATGCACTCCAAGTTGGGAGGATAGTGAAACTACCCCCAAATCCAATTCACCATCAGTCCATACCTCACAACCCAAAAAGCCACCTGAACCTAAAACTTCACCGATTCCAAAAATCACAAATCCCCCACAACCACAGATATTCATGCTATGTCCTTTAAGCTCCAGTCATACCCACGACTCTCCTTCACTACAACCTTTTGAAAAGGAGGGAATAAGCCATGCTCCAAAAATTCCCAAGAAAAACGTAGTGCTGCCTACTGGAGAAAAACCCCCAACAAGTGACATCGAGGCAACAATAAACTGGCAATCCGAAAACTCCATCTGCCAAAACAAAGTCCTGACCAACATTGGCAACACCATAAAGAACGTGGCTCATACCCAAAACAAAATGATGAGCAAGGTAGAAACAATTGAGAAAAAGATGGAGCAAACATCGTCTCGCCATGAAGGACTAATCAAAGCATTGGAACTAAGGTTGGCAAATTTACAATATGAGATTTGTCCGCTAGGAACTTCACTTTTCCACTTCTTCCAACAACAACAAAAGGAGATGGTTTTCATTAAAGAACAGATTCAGCTCTTGAGAAATGACCACTTAAAGCCACAAACAACCCCGGTTGTCTCTTCAAAACCTACTTTTTTCCCGATGTCTCCACAACCATATTCCCCACCTAAATTTGACAACACCTTTTCTACTTTTCCATCTGCCTCACAAAATCCATTCTCTTTTACCCAACCCGTAAAAGAAGAACAAGAGTTTGATATTGCAAAACTGGTTTGGGAAAGAAAAGATGCCCTTGCAGCACAAAAACAAGCCAAGAAAAGGTGAGACCATGCAGAAAGTTCAAAAGGGTCCAACCCCGAAAACCTGATGATTTCAGACCAGAAGGCTCCAGACCTCTATGTCTCCCAGCCAAGACACATATCAGATGAAGATACTACATGGTCTGAATCTCTGCACTCATCAGAAGACGAATCACTGGAAGATAGCTCTCAATCAAGCAATGAATCCACAACAAACTCTTCCGAAGATGACAATGCTCCAATATTTGTAAACCAACCAAGAGAGCTAGAAGTATCTAAAGTAGATGACGAACAAGAAGGCATGACAGATGAGCCAATCCCAGAAAGGAGATACGAGCCCATGGCGTCCAAGCCAGTTGGAACTAGTTTCCATACTTTCACCTTAGACGACGTCAAGGTTTCAAAATGGCCTTAGAGGATCCAAGACTTCTATACTTGGATGGTGACCAAAAATTTGGCAGAAAGAGAAAAGTATGTCATCCTGTCAGAACTCACTTAACGATTCTCAGGAATCCTCAGAGATTGGTGGAACTCACTTGGATTTCAAGACAAAAATATTTTTCTTACTTCCCAAGATTTTGCCTTCAACATCAGAATCCTACATGAAGTTTTCTGCGGAGATACTGGCCAAAGGCAGGAGAAAATGCGAAGACAGCTCTTCGAGATGAAGTGTGTGTCATTCGACAGAAATGACATTGACAGACATTTTCAAAAAATGGCCAAGATATATTTTGAAATCGGCGGAGACATCAATCTGAAGCAAGCCTTCGTCTCTTCCCTTCCAAAGTTACTGGCAAGCCGAGCCATGACGATCATTGAAGAAAAGTTTCAGTCCATAACCATCCCACAAATTGGTTACATCAGGCAGGCTATTTTCATCGCATTAGATGACATTTGTACAAAGCGCTCAGCCTTAAAGCAAATTATCCAGCACAATCCAGCGCTTGACAAAGCATGCCGCAAAACTGATCTAATCACCGGATCAGGATGTTCCTGCAGCACGTCTAGATGACGGAAAGAATTCAGGAGATTCAGATGGCCAAGAATTCCAGATGGAAGATCAAAATCCAAGAGGCGCACAAAATATTTCAGACGTAGAAGGCCAGGAAATTTTCACAGGAAGGACAGATGCTTTATTTGCCATAAGATTGGACATTTCGCAAAAAATTGTCCCCAGTCAAGAAGATCTGTCAAACTCCTTGAGGAGATTGAAGATTACACTGGCATACATCTTCCAAAGGAGGAGGACCTTGAATCCATATTCTCTGTGGACGACGAACCCAATGAAGAAACTATATTCTCTCTCGATATCTATGAAGATCAAGGCAATGATCAGTACCAGATTTCAAAACCAGTGATCGAAGCCCGAGAAGAGATCAATGCTCTCACAGTCGTTCCTCAAGTAGAACTCAAAGTCTATTCATCCAAACAAGATAAACCAGCTCGATTTATTGCTTTCATCGATACCGGAGCTGCATCCTCACTCATAAATCCTGCTGTTCTACCTGAAGATCAATGGGTGCCGCATTTCAAACATTTCAACACTACTTCAAATGTGATCTTAACCACAACTGTCATTACAAAGCACCCGGTCACAATTGAGTTCTTTCTAGCATTGAAGTACAGAACCAAGCTGCTAGGATCTGATGTGCTAGGGAAAGATCTTATTATTGGATTCGACATTTACAGGAAACTTAAAGATCAACTCCAGATCAAGGCTAACGGGATAGCTTTTAAAAAGCAATTCAGACCTTATTCCGAGATTCCAAGGCTATTCCAGATCACCAATGACGAACAAATCAAAAAGATTGAGCAGAATCTCATTGAACATTTATGTGCTGAATCCCACAAGGATTTCATGAAGAAAGGGAAAAAACCATTATAGAAAACCAAGAGTTTTTTTATCAAGCTCCCTTTCAAGAGAAATGAAAACATCAACCCTACAGAAGCCAGTCATTCAGGCATGAATCCAGACCATCTTCAGCTTGCAAAGAAAGAATGCGAAGAACTTTTGGAATTTGATCTAATAGAGCCGTCGGATTCACAATGGGCATGCGAAGCATTTTATGTCAACAAAAGAGCTGAGCAGACAAGAGGAAAACTCAGGTTAGTTATTAATTATCAGCCACTAAACCATTTCCTCCAAGATGATAAATTTTCCATACCAAATAAACTCACTCTTTTCTCCCACTTAGCCAAGGCCAAATATTTTTCCCAAGTTTGATTTAAAATCTGGATTTTGGCAATTGGGAATCCACCCTGAAGAATGACCCAAAACAGGATTTTGCATCCCCGATCATCACTTCCAATGGAAAGTCATGCCCTTCGGTTTGAAAACTGCACCCTCCTTGTTCCAAAAAGCCATGATAAAAATCTTCCAACCCATCCTCCATACCTCCTTAGTTTACATTGATGACATACTGTTATTTAGCGATACAGTAGAAGAACATGTCAACTTGCTTCGTCAATTTGAGGCATTAGTAACACAGTACGGAATCATGCTCTCAGCAAAAAAGATGGTTCTTGCTCAAAAGGAGATTGATTTTCTCGGAATGCATTTTGCTCGTGGTGAATACAGTCCAGGACCGCATATATGTCAGGAATTACTTAAATTTCCAGACACCAACCTCACAACAAAGCAGATTCAACAGTTCTTGGGTGTAATAATTATGTAAGAGATTTCATCCCAAATAGCTCTACATACATTTCACCGCTCACATGAATGCTCAAGAAAAATGCACCATCATAGGGAGAGAAACAGGATGAAGCAGTCAGAAAAATAAAGGAGATATGTAAAAATGTCAAGTCTCTCTACATCCCTTCAGATGGAAAAATGGTACTGCAAACTGATGCCAGCCATGAATATTGGAGTGCTGTTCTATTTGAAGAAAAAGATGGCCAGCGGAAAATATGTGGATACGCCAGTGGAAAGTTTAAAGATGCCGAGCAACATTATCACTCCACCTTCAAAGAAATTCTTGCAGTAAAGAATGGAATCAAGAAATTCAATTTCTTCCTTATTCATACAGAATTTCTAGTAGAAATGGATATGAAGGCTTTCCCAAAAATGATCCGGATAAATTCAAAAATTATCCCCAATCCTCAAATTCTCAGATGGGCTCAATGGTTCTCTCCATACAAGTTTCAAGTCAAGCACCTGAAAGGAAAGGATAATATTCTCGCAGATTTTCTATCGCGACCGGAAGAATTCTCAAAAAGATTTTCCCCAGCAAAACTGAAGCCAAACAACCACATCTTTATGTTTTCAAATACACCGGGAACTAGTTCATTGAAGCCGACAAATCATCCACCGTAGTTGTTCAACCTCATGGATCCCTTTGATCCATCAATTATTATGGAAAGAAGAACTTAATATGAGCTCCAAGTTTTCCGGCAATATGGAGGATCCATTCTCAAACCTTTTGGCGTCAATCCAGAATATCCGTTTTGCCATATATTCATAGCTCAAGCCAAGGATTTTCCACAAGAATTATTATGGTTTTTCTGGTATCTATGCCATCAGTATTATATTGTCATGGAATTCAAATGCAACGTCTTCAAGGATTTTGATACCATTGCACCAGCCCTTAGAGTATTTTTACTATGGTTCAAGCCTAGAAGATATTGGACGAAATGTTTCAGTAATTCCTATGCAGCAAAAATATTCATGTTTCATAGGCCAGTAAAGATCATTAATGGAAAAGTCCAGGCACAAGCAGAGGCATCATTCTGGTGGAAATTTCCCGTGTCCATTTTATCAATGGAAGAAGAGTATAGCGAGGCACAAAGAATCATTTTCCAGAAAAATAGGTGCATCCCAAAAGAGATATGGCCAAAAGAATGGGCAAGCTGGAATTATACCAATACCCATCCTCACTGGGAAAGAGTCCAGGAAGCAGCAAAGGAATATCAAACGCCATATGAAATCATCCGAGAAAAGATCACTAATGAAATTTCCAGATTAAAGTTGCGAATTACATCTCTCAGTCCAAAAGGAAAGGAACATAGCAGTGAAGAACCGTCAAGTTCCAAGCGCTACTTCACAAGGTCTTCGAAAAGATGCCTGGAAGACAATTCTATGATCGATAAAGGATAAATGTCTTAATCCTTGCTAATCCCACCTTAATCCTCCATTACCAACCCAAAAAATCCTCAAAAATATCCTACCCACGCCAAGACAAATTTCCACATCTTTCTATACTATCCGGGCCCCACTTTACGTTGTTTTCCTACTATAATCCTCCAAAAACACTCAAAAAATATCCTACCCATGCCAAGACGAATTTCCACCTCTTTCCATGCCATCCGGGCCCCACTTCACCTTGTTTTCACATGCCTCCACATGCTTCTTCACATGCAACACCGAAAATTCACATGGCATCACATGCTTTCACATGCTACACCATGTATCTTTCACCCCGTTCACATGCTTTCAAGTGTTTTTAGTAATTTTGCCTAAAGTCCTTCACATGTCGAGAGGGACCCGCTTGTAGATAGGTTTGCCATGTAAGATAGGTTTGCTTTATCTAGAATGTTTGTCTTGTAATAACCTCCTAGTCCTATATAAAGGAGGCCTTGTAGTAGTTGTAGGATCATCTTATAAAAAAGCTTAGAATTATCTTGTACTCTTTGTAAATCTCTTGTGATATATTTCATAAGAGTTCTTTCTAAATTTTCCTCTTATTCTTTCTTTCGAATGGTTGGAAAGGCCGGTCCATGTATGAAAATAGAGTAAGCGTACTCTTTGAAATTTAGCTTATTGTAGTACGGTCCATGTATGAAAATAGAGTAAGTGCACTCTTTGAAAGTTAGCTTAATTATAGTGCGAAAGTTTTCTGAGTTATGAACAGCTAACGTTGGTTATAGTACAAAAGTTTTCTGAGTTGTGTAGCTTGGCAAGTGGAAGCCAGCCCCCTTTGTAGGAAAACTTTTATGACTATAGACAAATTAACTGTTTGTGTAGCTTGGAAAGAGCCAGCCCCCTTGTGTAGCTTGGCAAGAGCCTGCCCCCTTTTTGTAGGAAAACTTTCGTACCTATGATTAAGCTTGCTTTCCTCGAGTCTCTTGCTTTGTTTCTTGTACTGTGGTTTCCTACCTATGATTAAGCTTGCTTTCACGGAGTCCCTTGCTTTCTTTTATACTGTGGTAATCATTACTCACCTCAAACCGGCTAAATCCTTATCCCGCGTTGCCCTTGCCCTTTGAATTGGCCTCCACGCGCGTCGAATCTATCCAAATTCAGAACAATTACATTACAATATGTTGTGGGAACCAAGCCCAAACAAAACAATCGAAAAACACCAAGAAATCCCGAAATTAGAAAACCCGAGCCTCGGGCCCACTTCTCGAAATTTGATAATTATCACCTCAACAGGTTTCTTATCTCCTCACGATTTCAACCATACAAAATTTGTCGAATTCCGACATCGGATCGACTTCCAACCCTCGAATCTAAACTTTAGGGCTTTCCACCATTTTCCCAACTTAGATCATCAATTAATTGCTACAAACGGTGATAAACTGAGGTAATTCCTCCATAATTGAGTTAGGGACATTTACCCCGAGATTTCTCTTGAAAATCTTCCAAAAATCCTTCAAGATTTAGCTTCAAGCCGAGTTCCCTAGCTCCAACTATGTTCAAGATGGTCAAAGCTCCTTTCCTTAAGAGCTTGTTCAAGAAATTTTCCCTTTGGATATAGTTTGAGGTTGATTTGTTGTGATTCTATGGTGTTTAGGGGTGTTTCTCTTCGTGGGTAACGGGAATGGGTTTTGCATGGCAAAATGGGCTCTGAGTTCTATTTATAGAGTGGTCAAAAATCGAGTTAAAACACCCTAGCCCGACCAAATATGCGATCGCATACCTGTCGCATAACAGGTATGCGGATCGCATATTTGACGTAGCCATAGAGAAGATAGCCCTAGCCTTCACCGTGAAATCAACACAAAGCGTGGTTTGCGGTTCGCATTTCATAGTTTGCGATCTCATCCTCGTCGCATTCCTGACGTAGATTTTTGTCCAAGTTTCTGTCTCAGTATGCGACCTCCACTGTCAAATATACGGTTCGCATTTCAGGTTTGCAGTTCGCATTCTGGCCGCATTTTGGTCGCGAATCTTGTCCAGATTTCTGTTTGTGTTTGCGACTCCACTGTGAGATATGCGGTCCGCATTTGAGATATGCGGTCCGCATTCTCACCTGGTTTTTCTGCAACTTTTGTTTTTCCAACGATGGTTTAATCCGTTTAACCACCCAAAACTCACTCGAGGCCTCTGGAACCTCAACCAAACACGCCAACAAATCCCATATCATTATTCAAACTTATTCCAACCTTCTGAACGCTCAAAGAAACCTCTCAACACCAAATTCACGTTGGGTTCAAGCCTAAGGATATCAAAATCCTCTAAGTCGTTATTTGATCTAAACCTAACCAAACCACGTCCGAATGATCTGAAATTTTACACACACGTCCTAATTCACATATCGGAACTACAGCAGCTTTCGGAATTCCATTCCGACCCTCGGATCAAAATCTTGCCTATCAACAGAAAATCGCCAATATTCTAACTCCGCCAATTCAAGCCTAATTCCACACGGGATCTCAGAAACAATTTCCGATTTCACTCCTAAGTCATAAATCATCTCTCGAAACTAATCGAATCATCGGAAATTACATCCGAGCCCTCTAACTCATAAGTCAACATACGATTACTTTTTACAACTTAAACCCTCTTGAAAGAGACTAAGTGTCTCATTTCTTACCAATTTCACTCCGAACTCAATTACTCAACTTGGTTACGTAAAACACAGATAATGAACATAACGAGACAGAAAATGGGGAAGACGGAGTGGTAACCCACGAGACGACTAGCCGGGTTGTCACAGTTGCTAAGACCTAAAGTCATTATTTCTATTTTGGTTGGTAACTCATACTCAGCACATTTAACTAATGATGATGTATTTGAGCTGCTTGATTTAATTAGTGTGTTGCACGGACCTAGAGTCATTTTTCCTATTTAGGTTGGTAACTCATGCTTAGCACATTTAACTAAAGAGAACTGATTTGGCCTGCTTGATTGAATTAGTGCGTGTTGCACGGACCTAAAGTTATTTTTCCAATTTAGGTTGGTGACTCATACTTAGCACATTTAACTAAAGAGGACTGATTTGACCTGCTTAACTGAATTAGTGCGTGTTGCACGGACCTAAAGTCACTTTTCCTATTTAGGTTAGTAACTCATACATAGCACATTTAACTAAAGATGATTGTTTTAACCTGCTTGATTGAATTAGTGTGTTGCACGGATCTAAAGTCATTTTTCTTATATAGGTTGGTGACTCATACATAGCACATTTAACTAATGAATGTGTATTTGAGCTGCTTGATTGAATTAGTGTGTGTTGCACGGACCAAAAGTCATTTTTTCTATTAAGGTTGGTCACTCATACATAGCACAGGTTGGTAACTCATACTTAGCACATTTAACAAAAGATGAATGATTTGACTTGCTTGATTGAATTAGTGTGTGTTGCACGGGCCTAATGTCATTTTTCCTCTTTAGGTTGGTAACTCATACTTAGCACATTTAACAAAAGATGATTATTTTAACCTGCTTGATTGAATTAGTGCGTTGCACGGACCTAAAGTCCTTTTTCCTATTTAGGTTGGTAACCCATACATAGCACATTTAACTAAAGATAATTGATTTAAGCTGCTTGATTGAATTAGTGTGGATTGCACGGACGTAAAGTCATTTTTTCTATTTAGGTTGGTTACCGATACTTACCACATTTAACTAATGATATTTGATGTGAGCTGCTTGATTGTGTTAGTGTGTGTTGCACGGACATAAAGTCATTTTTCCTATTTAGGATGGTAACTCATACTTAGCACATTTAGCCAAAGATAATTGATTTGACCTTGTTGATTGAATTAGTGCGTGTTGCACTGACCTAAAGTCATTTTTCCAATTTAGGTTGATAACTGATACTTAGCACATTTAACTGAAGATGATTGATTTCAACTGTCTGATTGAATTAGTGTGTGTTGCACTAACCTAATGTCATTTTTCTTATTTAGGTTGGTAACTCATACTTAGCACATTTAACTGAAGATGATTGTTTTAACCAGCTCGATTGAAATTGTCTGTTGCATGGATCTAAAGTCATTTTTCCTATTTAGGTTGGTCACTCATACATAGCACATTTAACTAATGATGATGTATTTGAGCTGCTTGATTGAATTAGTGTGTGTTGCGCGGACCTAAAGTCAATTTTTCTATTAAGTTTGGTAACTCATACTTAGCACATTTAACGAAAGATGATGATTTAAGCTGCTTGATTGAATTAGTGTGGATTGCACGGATCTAAAGTCATTTTTTCTCTTTCGGTTGGTTACCGATACTTAGCACATTTAACTAATGATATTTGATGTGAGCTGCCTGATTGTGCTAGTGTGTGTTGCACGGACATAAAGTCATTTTTCCTATTTAGGATGGTAACTCATGCTTAGCACATTTTGCTAAAGATAATTGATTTGACCTTGTTGATTGAATTAGTGCGTGTTGCACTGATCTAAGTCATTTTTCCAATTTAGATTGATAACTCATACTTAGCACATTTAACTGAAGATGATTGATTTCAACTGTCTGATTGAATTAGTATGTGTTGCACTAACCTAATGTCATTTTTCTTATTTAGGTTGGTAACTCATACTTAGCACATTTAACTGAAGATGATTGTTTTAACCAGCTTGATTGAAATAGTCTGTTGCACGGATCTAAAGTCATTTTTCCTATTTAGGTTGGTCACTCATACATAGCACATTTAACTAATGATGATCTATTTGACCTGCCTGATTGAATTAGTTTGTGTTGCACGGGTCTAAAAGTCATTTTTCCTATTTAGGTTGGTAACTCCTACTTAGCACATTACTTGTTTTAACCAGCTTGATTGAATTAGTGTGTTGCACGGACCTAAAGTCATTTTTCCTTTTTAAGTTGGTAACCCATACTTAGCACATTTAACTAAAGATAATTGATTTGAGCTGCTTGACTGAATTAGTGTGGGTTGCACGGACCTAAAGTCATTTTTTCAATTTAGGTTGGTAACCCATTCTTTGCACATTTAACTAAAGATAATTGATTTGAGCTGCTTGATTGAGTTAGTGTGTTTTGCATGGACCTAAAGTCATTTTTCCTATTTAGGTTGGTAATGCATACTTAGCACATTTAACTAATGATAATTAATTTTGACCTGCTTGATTGAATTGAGGCGTGTTGCACAGACCTAAAGTCTTTTTTTTAATTTAGGTTGATAACTCATACTTAGCACATTTAACTAAAGATGATTTATTTGAACTGTCTGATTGAATTAGTGTGTGTTGCACGGACCTAAAGATATTTTTCCTATTTAGGTTGGTAACTCATACTTAGCACATTTAACTAAAGATGATTGATTTGAACTGCCTGATTGAATTATTGTGTGTTCCACGGACCTAAAGTAATTTTTCCAATTTAGGTTGGTGACTCATACTTAGCACATTTAACTAAAGAGGACTGATTTGACCTGCTTAATTGAATTAGTGCGTGTTGCACGGACCTAAAGTAGCTTTTCCTATTTAGGTTGGTAACTCATACATAGCACATTTAACTAAAGATGATTGTTTTAACCTGCTTGTTTGGATTAGTGTGTTGCACGTATCTAAAGTCATTTTACCTATTTAGGTTGGTGACTCATACATAGCACATTTAACTAATGATGATGTATTTGAGCTGCTTGATTGAATTAGTGTGTGTTGCACGGACCTAAAGTCATTTTTTCTATTAAGGTTGGTAACTCATACTTAGCACAGGTTGGTAACTCATACTTAGCACATTTAACAAAAGATGAATGATTTGACCTGCTTGATTGAATTAGTGTGTGTTGCACGGGCCTAATGTCACTTTTCCTATTTAGGTTGGTTACCCATTGTCACGACCCGAATCCTATACCCGGCCGTGATGAAGCCTCTCGTTAAGACAAGGCCAGCCTATTCCAACCATAACTCATTTTAAGCAATAAATTTAACAAAAGAACAACACAACACAGTTTAATAGCAGTCATTTGCGGAAAAAAACATAGTGAACCATCCCAACAACAGCCCGAAACCGGAGTGTCACAAAGTCATGAGCAACTAATGAAATCCTAATAACAATGTTACTATTACAATATCTCTGGCACAATTTTTTGAAGAAAGTGGAAATAACAATATAAAGAGATATGGGGCTGCGGACGCCAACAGCTACCTCGTAGTCTTTGAGTCACCGCTCTGACAATTGTAGTCAATGCCTCAGAGCGGAATCAATAACGCCTGAATCTGTACACATGGTGCAGGGAGTAATGTGAGTACTTCAAACTCAGTGAGTAGCACATATAAATAATGACTGAAAGTAAGGAAACACGTAAAGCACAAGGCAATGCATAATGAAGCAGTAAATCATTATTTGAAAACAGTAAATCAGTAAGAAATCATTTAAAAATCTTCCCAGCTCTGGTTACCAGTTGCCATTGTTACCAACTGTAACTTACACTTGTCATTGTTACCAACTGTCATATTCCTGGGCTCAGTATCAATCTCACAGCTCTGGTTACCAGTTGTCATTGTTACCAACTGGAACCTACAGTTGTCATTGTTACCAACTGTACTATCTCTGGTTACCAGTTGTCATTGTCACCAACTGGAACCTACAGTTGTCATTGTTACCAACTGTAATATCACTGGTTACTAGTTGTCATTGTTACCAACTGTAACCCACAGTTGTCATTGTTACCACCTATAATATCTCTGGTTACCAGTTGTCATTGTTACCAACTGTAACCTACAGTTGTCATTGTTACCAACTGTAATATCTCTGGGTACCATGCGCTCACTGGGGGTGTACAGACTCCGGGAGGGGCCCCTTACGGCCCAAGCGCTATATCAAGCCACCTCGTGGCATACATCTAGGCCCTCAGCCTCATATCAATCAAGCCACCTTGTGGCGTATATACAGTATCTCAGGCCCTCGGCCTCATATCACTTAGTAAAACCTCAGACCTGGCCCTCGGCCGCACTCGGTCAGAAAATCATCACAAGCCCCTCGGGCATAGTAAAATAGTAGTTCTCAGCCCAAACATCATTTCAAATATTGTGTAAATCTCAAAACTGAGTAAAAAGTGGCTGAGTTGTACAACAGTCGAAACAACATGACTGAGTTCAAGTAATAAGTAAAAATAGTGAGCAAATAATGATAAAAATCCCCGGAGGGTTCAAACAATTGGCACGAAGCCCAAATATGGCAATTAGCCCAAAACATGATGATATCAAATAGGTTTCAATTAAATATGTAGTAAAAATCATCAATCGGGACGGACCAAGTCACAGTCCCAGTAGTAAACGACCCCACGCTCATCATCGAGCGTGTGCCTCACTTCAATATAGCACTAAAATGTGCAAATCCGGGGTTTTGAACCCTGAGGACATCATTTACAATCACTACTCACCTCGAACCGGCTAAATTCTTAGCCCCCGACGCCTTTGCCCTTTGAATTGGCCTCCGCGCGCGTCATCTATCAAAAAATAGTACTAATATATCACAATATGTTGAGGGAACAAAGCCCACGCGAAAACAATCTATAAATACTAAGAAATCCCAAAATTAGAAAAACCCAAGCCACGGGCCAACTTTTCGAAATTCAGTAATTTTTCACCTCAACGTGTTCATTATCTTCCCATGAGTTCAACCATACAAGATTTATCGAATTCCGACATCGGTTCGACCTCCAAGTCTTAAAATCTAACTCAAGGGTTTTCCACAATTTTCTCCAACTTAAATCACCAATTACATACTAGAATGGCAATAGGTTTGGGTAATTTGACCAAGATTGAGTTAAGAACACTTACCCCAATGTTTCTCTTTAAAATCTTCCAAAAATCCTTCAAGATTTCGCTTCAATCCGAGTTCCCTAGCTCCAATTATGTTCAAGATGGTCAAAACCCCCTTCTTTAAGAATTTGATCAAGAAAATCTCTTTTGGATATAGTTTTGAGGTTGATTTGTTGTGATTTTATGGCATTTGGAGGTGTTTCTCTTTGTGGATAATGAAAATGGGTTTTGCATGGCAAAATGGGCACTTATTTCTATTCATAAAGGGGTCTAAAATCGGAACAATAAAACTTTCAGGTGTTGAAAATGCTACAGCATTTTCACGTAGCATAATCAACATGCTGTCCACATTTTGGACAGCTAGCGTAGCATAATCAACATGCTGTCCACATTTTGGAAAGCTTCACGTAGCATTTCTGATATTGTAATCTGCTGCACTTTGCTATAGCATTTTCGCGTATCATAATCAACATGCTGTCCACATTTTGGACAGCTAGCGTAGCATAATCAACATGCTGTCCACATTTTGGACAGCATCACGTAGCATTTTTGACATCTATGCAGGTATTCCTTTCCAACGATGAAATAGTCCGTTTAACCACCCAAAACTCACCCGAGCCATGCGGGACCCCGTTCGGCTATACCAACAAGTCCTAAAACATATTATGGACTTAATCGAGGCCTTAAATCACATCAAACAATGCTAAATACATGAATCATACCCCAATTCAAGCCTAATGAAGTTAACAAATTCCAACTTGTACATTCGATGCCGAAACGTATCAAATCGAGTCCGATTGACCTCAAATTTTGCACAAGTCATAAATGACATAACGGACCTATGAAGATTTTCAGAACTGGATTCCGACCTCGGAACTCTTCGGTCAAACTTTTCCAAAAATCTTTTATTTTCCAACATTCGCCAACATGCGTTGAATTGTCCTACGAACTTCCAATTTCAAATCCGGACATACGCCTAAGTCCAAAATCACCATACGAAGCTATAGCAACTCTCGGAATTCCATTTCGACCCTCGGATCAAATTCTCGCCTAACAACCGGAACTCGCCAAAATACTAACTCCACCAATTAAAGCCTAATTTTATATCGGACCTCCAAAACCAATTCCGATCACTCTCCTAAGTCATAAATCATCTCCCGAAACTAATCGAATCGTCGGAATTCACATCCGAGCCCTCTAACTCATAAGTCAATATCCGATTGACTTTTACAACTTAAACCTTCTTGAAAGAGACTAAGTGTTTTGTTTCTTACCAAATCTACCCCGCACTCAAATTACTCAACTTGATTACATAAAGCACGGCTCATGAAGCACGATAAGGTAGAAACGAGGAAAGCGGAGTGGTAACTCAAGAGACGACTGGCCGGTTCGTCACATTCTCCCCCACTTAAACAAACGTTCGTCCTCGAACGTGCCAAGAATTGTTCCGAGGACATTAAATTTCTAAGTGTATTATTACACGCACTCGCGGGTGATTCCACGTCACCTTAAATTTAACATGGATCCGACAATACCATCTCAATTGAAGATTATTTCTTTTATCCACATTTATAAACTTCAAATTCAAATTTCTCACAGCCCAATTAATTCAACATAGCGTGTTAGTCTCAACAGGCTGTAGCAACTCGTGCTTACGCGCCCATCATATGTATGCCCATAACCACGTCTCTAGTTATAATAGTTGTTCATAATTAATTCCAGCATCGTCAATTAACCTCATATTAACCAAAACCTCGTTTCAAATTTTCACAACTCCGACAGCAATTCACGAGGCATGAAGACCTCATAATTATTTACTCGAATTAACATGTCACATTTAACGCCACCTGAACACTCCCCTTGTAGGCTAAAATTCAATAATTACAGCACAAATATGGCAAAATATGCACAAAAACACATAGAAGAATTATCAAATAAGCCTAACAGGCATGGCTCCCTATTAATACAATAGTACAAATTTAATTCCACATAGGGAGAATTTAAAACACAAATTTTTCATCACAAGGATCTCGTCCTTATATAACTTCCACCGCGGCTCATAGCCCAGTTTAAGCTTTTCACATCATATTAAAAATGTGAGGATCTCGTCCTCAACTCTGAATCACAAGTAATATGCACTCGTGCCAACCGAAATCTATCCATTTCTCCTTTAAAAATAATTTCCTTTACTTGAAATCACGGCACATAATGAACTCCCATACCGGTAGGGCATATAATTCATAAAGCTTTAATCAATTATCCTGAAATTACATGAAAACCTACTATAGTGAGTAACAGAAAGTCACTTTTGGACTCATAGCCCTCAATAGTGTACAAAACAAAAATGATAGACACGGCTAAGACCATCAAAATCTCCCAACAGGGATAAACACAGTAGTAGAGTGCAAATTCACAAACTCACCATATAAGTCGATTGCACATAGTAACATCCTCCGATCACAATAGCTGAAATTTCAGGAATCTGGTGCCCGCAACACATCTCATGACACATATAAATCCCGTTCCAAATCTCGCAATATTGTCACGATGAAAGAGACGTGTTGAAACTCATAGCCACCTACCAAATCAGTAATTCATGGAGTCTCTCATCCTATCAAGTACCATTACCTCATTCCGAACTGAATAACGATATTTCCTTTTAATGTGCCTTATATAAATCTGATTACATAGATTTCAGCTCCAATAATCTCGTCTCACCCGGTGCAAGCTGCTCATGCAATTCAAATACCGACTCAGCTCTCATATGGCACCATCAATGCGCCGACAAGCTACAATTTGAACATGTCACATAAAGAGGAACAACTCTGAAAAAGAATTATCCAGCCCGCGTAACGAATAAAACGGTCAAACAAATGTTACGAACCCTTCTCAAAGGATGAGAAACAAAATACGCAGGAATAGGTATAGGGGACCGTACTCAACATAACACTGTTGCGGCACGCAACCAGATCCACACATGATACCGTTGCGCCGTGCAACCCGATCCAAACATGATACCGTTACGCAAGATTAAAAGAATTTCTCATAACCCCTGAACTATTAGTAGAATGAATACTTCATTGGCTAGAACCCCTTTCACTCAACTCATTTCAGAATAACCATGGCAACATGCAACTGAATTCCCATAACCACAGAAAATACAGACCTCAAGTTGTGGTGTAAACCATCATGACTCTTCCGGAGTCCATTCACACAAAAAGGCCATTGGAAGAAATATCTCCCAAATCAATCAAGTCATGATGGCTATCGGACCTGCACGTACAACCACATACCACATGTAAAACTTCCCACGCCGAAGGAACTAATCATTGCCACCATCACATCGATTAAACCATTGCTAATCGGCCCAATTTCTTTCAATTTACTCTTGACCTGACTTAGAAATATAATAGCTCCATTCACAACATCGTCTCAATACTCATAAACCATCTCATACCCTCCTTATGTGCTTAATATTTTCTTAGACTGGTACATCCATTTTGCAAGACCTTCTGCGAATCCGAAGCTATCTCTTCCCTTCCTCCAATACTGCACCGTATACCTGATGGTAACATAGAATATTCCAAGTTTCGTTCGCAATCCACTGTGAAGACTCGATCCTTAACCACACATCGGACCCGAAATCTTTAGGCACTGCACTTTAATTCTTGAATCCACTAGGACCGCTATCGAGAGTCAGTCACTCTGACCTAGTCTCGAAGATAACAAACTCCAACGCTCTACTAGTACATGAAAACCTCTCGAAGAAGCAACCGACTGCGCTCTTTTCCATGTACATCACGTCCACAAAAACATAAGCTCCGAGTCTTCCCAAAACCTGAACATGCATCGATAACACCAAATATAGCACACGCCCATCTAGTTCTTTGCTGAATTACCCCTAATATTTCTTTCCCTTAGTCATAAATACTCCGCCAACGTACCGATAACCAGAAACCGCACAAGCAGACAACCACGCGATCCAATTGTAAACGGTGGGGATCCCCCCACTTAGCTCTAAGCCACCGTCACATAATGTAAAGCCCACGACGATTCCTCCTTCTCAATACCATGATCTCGCACCATTAACCCGACATACTTCTCGAAGTCTTTGTTAAGCTTTTCATGAACATCCTGGATCACAAGTCATAGTCACACACTCGACCTCTTACTGGGTAGCAAGTAATATACCTCGCAGAAGCTTCATCAACATCACGCCACCGCTAACCTGCTCACAGGAGATAACCCACCTGTGGAATTCCTTACCGACATCTTCTAACAACACTGCACTGGGTACGACCACCCCGTAATCAGCAAATTCTCCTGAGCTCATGCTCGCCCACCAGTTGTATAAGTCTGCTCCTTCCGTATTGACATCAACTGAAAGTTCAACAATACTTTATGAACTCAAGTCATATTGCACTTGAAACGATAATCAGATCTTCACACCCCTATTCATTTCAAACAAACTACTTTCTGCCATATTCGATCTTTCTTCATACAAAAACTATCACTCCAAATAAAATACGTAGTCCAAATCACCTTCCATCATGATTCCCAAATCATTCTACATTTTCTCAAGGCACGCCGCTATCCTACAACAGAATCCATATGCTAATCTGTCACTCTTATTTCGGTTAAACCATCTCCTTTAAGCAACTTTTTGACCTCTGCTTCTCATACTTGGCCTGCTAGTACTTCAACCACCGCGAAACACTTCATGCCATGTCGTTCCTCATACTTCGCTGCTCACGTGTTGCATCGAATCAAAATCCATCTCTGTAGCACCAGAACCAATAAAATGTTACCAACTCTAAGTCTCTTTGAAGATCATCTTTCTCGAGCCATCCACATTAGAAATACTAATTCGATTTTTGAACCGCTGCACACATCTATCCCTAGCAACCACCCCTTAGGCACCAGTTCACAGTACCATGCCCCGAAGGCAAAAATCCAAGAAGGCCGTAACACCGACGAACCATAATGCGTTCAAACAAGGACGACGACACCGCATCACATTGATAACAAGTGCTTTTTGCCGCATAAGATTGAGTAGGAAGGAAATAAAGGCATAAGCCTCAATAGAATCAAACCGCACGATAAGGATATCAAGAATATGAAGTTTTCCCAAAAAGGTTCCGCAGCCTCTCGAAGATAAATACAGACGTCTCCGTACGGATCCGTGAGACTCTACTAAACCCGCTTATGACTCGTGAGACCTATCTAACCTAGGCTCTGATACCAAGCTGTCACGACCCGAATCCCAAACACGGTCGTGATGGCGCCTCTCGTGAAGACAAGGCCAGCCAATTCGAACCATAACTTATTTTAATCAATAAATTGAACAAGAGAACAACACAACACAGTTTAATAACAGTGATTTGCGAAAAAAAACATAGTGAATCGTCCCAACAACAGCTCGAAACCGGGGTGTCACAAAGTCATGAGCAACTAATGAAATCCTAATGACAAGATTACTATTACAATATCTCTGGCACAATTGTTTGAAGAAAGTGGAAATAATAATATAAAGAGATACGGGGCTGCGGACGCTAACAGCTACCTCGTAGTCTCTGAGTCACCGTTCTGACAATCGTAGTCAATGCCTCGGAGCGGAATCAATAACTCCTGAATCTGCACACATGGTGCAGGGACTAATGTGAGTACTTCCAACTCAGTGAGTAGCACATATAAATAATGACTGAATGTAAGGAAACACGTAAAGGACAAGGCAATGGATAATGAAGCAGTAAATCATTATTTGAAAACAGTAAATCAGTAAGAAATCACTTAAAAATCTTCCCAGCTCTGGTTACCAGTTGCCATTGTTACCAACTGTAACCTACACTTGTCATTGTTACCAACTGTAATATTCCTGGGCTCAGTATCAATCTCACAGCTCTGGTTACCAGTTGTCATTCTTACCAACTGGAACCTACAGTTGTCATTGTTACCAATTGTACTATCTCTGGTTACCAGTTGTCATTGTTACCAACTGTAACCTACAGTTGTCATTGTTACCAACTGTAATATCTCTGGTTACCAGTTGTCATTGTTACCGACTAGAACGGGTTAACAGTTGTCATTGTTACCAACTATAATATATCTAGGTACCATGCGCTCACTGGGGGTGTACAGACTCCGGGAGGGGCCCCTTACGGCCCAAGCGCTATATCAAGCCACCTCGTGGCATACATCTAGGCCCTCGGCCTCATATCAATCAAGCCATCTCATGGCGTATATACAGTATCTCAGGCCCTCGGCCTCATATCACTCAGTAAAACCTCACACCTGGACCTCGGCCGCACTCGGTCAGAAAATCATCACAAGCCCCTCGGGCATAGTAAAACAGTAGTTCTCAGCCCAAACATCATTTCAAATATTGTGTAAATCTCAAAACTGAGTAAAATGTGGCTGAGTTGTACAACAGTCGAAACAACATGACTAAGTTCAAGTAATAAGTAAAAATAGTGAGCAAATAATGATAAAAATCCCCGGAGGGTTCAAACAATTGGCACGAAGCCCAAATATGGCAATCAGCCCAAAACATGATGATATCAAATAGGTTTCAATCAAATATGTAGTAAAAATCATCAATCGGGACGGACCAAGTCACAGTCCCAGTAGTAAACGACCCCGCGCTCATCATCGAGCGTGTGCCTCACTTCAATATAGCACTACGATGTGCAAATCCGGGGTTTCGAACCCTCAGGACATCATTGACAATCACTATTCACCCCGAACCAGCTAAATTCTTAGCCCGCAACGCCTTTGCCCTTTGAATTGGCCTCTGCGCGCATCGAATCTTTCCAAAATTAGAACTAATATGTCACAATATGTTAAGGGAACAAAGCCCACGCGAAAACAATCAATAAATACTAAGAAATCCCAAAATTAGCAAAACCCGAGCCCCGGGCCCACTTTTCAAAATTCAGTAATTTTTCACCTCAACGGGTTCCTTATCTTCCCACGAGTTCAACCATAAAGGATTTATCAAATTCCGACATCTGTTCGACCTCCAAGTCTTAAAATCTAACTCAAGGGTTTTCCACAATTTTCTCCAACTTAAATCACCAATTACACACTAGAATGGCAATAGGTTTGGGTAATTTGACCAAGATTAAGTTAAGAACACTTACCCCAATGTTTCTCTTGAAAATCTTCCAAAAATCCTTCAAGATTTCGCTTCAATCCGAGTTCCCTAGCTCCAATTATGTTCAAGATGGTCAAAAACCCCTTCTTTAAGAATTTGTTCAAGAAAATCTCTTTTGGATATAATTTTGAGGTTGATTTGTTGTGATTTTATGGTGTTTGGAGGTGTTTCTCTTTGTGGATAATGAAAATGGGTTTTGCATGGCAAATGGGCACTTATTTCTATTCATAAAGAGGTCAAAAATCGGAATAATAAAACTTTCAGATGTTGAAAATGCTACAACATTTTCGCGCAGCATAATCAACATGCTGTCCACATTTTGGACAGCTAGCGTAGCATAATCAACATGCTGTCCACATTTTGGACAGCTTCACGTAGCATTTCTGACATTGTAATCTGTTGCACTTTGCTATAGCATTTTCGCGTAGCATAATCAACATGCTGTCCACATTTTGGACAGCTAGCGTAGCGTAATCAATATGTTGTCCACATTTTGGACAGCATCACGTAGCATTTTTGACATCTATGCAGATATTCCTTTCCAACGATGAAATAGTCCGTTTAACCACCCAAAACTCACCCGAGCCATTCGGGACCCCGTTCGGTTATACCAGCAAGTCCTAAAACATATTAAAGACTTAGTCGAGTCCTTAAATCACATCAAACAATGCTAAATACATGAATCATATCCCAATTCAAGCCTAATGAAGCTAACAAATTTCAACTTCTACATTCGATGCCGAAACCTATCAAATCGAGTCTGATTGACCTCAAATTTTGCACACAAGTCATAAATGACATAACGGACCTATGAAGATTTTCAGAACTAGATTCCGACCCTGATATCAAAAAGTCAACTCCTCGGTCAAACTTTTCAAAAAATCTTCTATTTTTCAACATTCGTCAACATGCGTTGAATTGTCCTACGGACTTCCAATTTCAAATCCGGACATACGCCTAAGACCAAAATCACCATACGAAGCTATAACAACTCTCGGAATTCCATTCCGACCCTCGGATCAAATTCTCGCCTAACAACCGGAAATCGCCAAAATACTAACTCCACCAATTCAAGCCTAATTTTAAACCGGACCTCCAAAACCAATTCCGATCACACTCCTAAGTCATAAATCATATCCCAAAACTAATCGAATCATCGGAATTCACATCCGAGCCCTCTAACTCATAAGTCAACATCCGGTTGACTTTTACAACTTAAACCTTCTTGAAAGAGACTAAGTGTTTTGTTTCTTACCAAATCCACCCCGCACTCAAACTACTCAACTTGATTACATAAAGCACGGCTAACGAAGCATGATAAGGTAGAAACGGGGAAAACGGAGTGGTAACTCATGAGACGACTGGCCGGGTCGTCACACCCATACTTATCACATTTAACTAAAGATAATTGATTTGAGCTGTTTGACTGAATTAGTGTAGGTTGCACGGACCTAAAGTCATTTTTCCAATTTAGGTTGGTAACCCATTCTTAGCACATTTAACTAGAGATAATTGATTTGAGCTGCGTGATTGAGTTAGTGTGTGTTGCACGGACCTAAAGTCATTTTTCCTATTTAGGTTGGTAAGGCATACTTAGCACACTTAACTAATGATAATTGATTTGACCTATTTATTGAATTGGTGCGTGTTGCAAGGACCTAAAGTCATTTTTCCAATTTAGGTCGATAACTCATACTTAGCACATTTAACTAAAGATGATTGATTTGAACTGTCTGATTGAATTAGTGTGTGTTGCACGGACCTAAAGACATTTTTCCTATTTAGGTTGGTAACTCATACTTAGCACATTTAACTAAAGATGATTGATTTTGCTTGAATTACTGTGTGTTCCATGGTCCTAAAGTTATTTTTCCAATTTAGGTTGGTAACTCATACTTAGCACATTTAACTAAAGAGGATTGATTTGACCTGCTTAATTGAATTAGTGCGTGTTGCACGGACCTAAAATCACTTTTCCTATTTAGGTTGGTAACTCATACTTAGCACATTTAACTAAAGATGATTGTCTTAACCTGCTTAATCGAATTAGTGTGTGTTGCATGGGTCTAAAGTCATTTTTCCTAATTAGGTTGGTAACTCATACTTAGCACATTGATTGTTTTGACAAACTTGATTGAATTAGTGTGTTGCACGGACCTAAAGATATTTTTCCTATTTAGGTTGGTAACCCATACTTAGCACATTTAACTAAAAATAATTGATTTGAGTTGCTTGACTGAATTAGTGTGGGTTGCACGGACCTAAAGTCATTTTTCCAATTTGGGTTGGTAACCCATTCTTAGCACATTTAACTAAAGATAATTGATTTGAGCTGCTTTATTGAGTTAGTGTGTGTTGCACGGACCTAAAGTCATTTTTCCTATTTAGGTTGGTAACGCATACTTAGCACATTTAACTAAAGATGAATGATCTGAACTGCCTGATTGAATTACTGTGTGTTCCAAGGACCTAAAGTTATTTTTCCAATTTAGGTTGGTGACTCATACTTAGCACATTTAACTAAAGATGATATTTTTAACCTCCTTGATTGAATTAGTATGTTGCTCAGTCCTAAAGTCATTTTTTCTATTTCGGTTGGTAACTCATACTTTGCATATTTAACTAATGATGATGTATTTGAGCTGCTTGATTTAATTAGTGTGTTGCACGGACCTAGAGTCATTTTTCCTATTTAGGTTGGTAACTCATGCTTAGCACATTTAACTAAAGAGAACTGATTTGGCCTGCTTGATTGAATTAGTGCGTGTTGCACGGACCTAAAGTCATTTTTCCTCTTTAGTTTGGTAACTCATACTTAGAACCTTTAACTAAAGATGATTTATTTGACCTGCTTGATTGAATTAGTGTGTGTTGCACGGGCCTAACCTCATTTTTCCTATTTAGGTTGGTAACCCATACTTTGCACATTTAGCTAAAGATAATTGATTTGAGCTGCTTGATTGAATTAGTGCGTGTCGCACGGACCTAAAGTCATTTTTCCTATTTAGGTTGGTAACTCATACTTCGCACCTTTAACTAAAGATAATTGATTTGACCTGCTTGATTGAATTAGTGTGTGTTGCACGGGGCTAACGTCATTTTTCCTATTTAGGTTGGTAACCCATACTTAGCACATTTAACTAAAGATAATTGATTTGAGCTGCTTGACTGAATTAGTGTGGGTTGCACGGACCTAAAGTCATTTTTCCAATTTAGGTTGGTAACCCATACTTAGCACATTTAACTAAAGATAATTGATTTGAGCTGCTTGATTGAATTAGTGTGTGTTGCACGCACCTAAAGTCATTTTTTCTCTTTAGGTTGGTAACTCATACTTAGCACATTTAACTAAAGATGATTGATTTGACATGCTTGATTGAATTAGTGTGTGTTGCACTGACATAAAGTCATTTTTCCTTGCCAGGGTTTTAAATTGTACTTAGGATATTTAACTACAATGATTGGTTTTAGCTGCTTGATTGAATTAGTGTGTGTTGCACGTACCTAGAGTCACTTTGCCTATTTAGGTTGGTAACTCATACTTAGCACATTTAACAAAAGATGAATGATTTGACCGGCTTAATTGAATTAGTATGTGTTGCACGGACCTAAAGTCGTTTTTCCTATTTTGGTTGGTAACTCATTCTTAGCACATTTAACTAAAGATGATTGATTTGACCTACTTGATTGAATTAGTGCGTGTTGTACGGACCTAAAGTCATTTTTCTTATTTAGGTTGGTAACTCATACTTAGCACCTTTAACTAAAGATGATTGATTTGACCTGCTTTATTGAATTAGTGTGGGTTGCACGGACCTAAAGTCATTCTTCCTATTTAGGGATGTAACCCATACTTAGCACATTTAACTAAAGATAATTGATTTGAGCTGCTTGATTGAATTTGTGTGTGTTGCACGGACCTAAAATCATTTCTCCTGTTTAGGTTGGTAACCCATACTTAGCACATTTAACTAAAGATAATTGATTTCAGCTACTTGATTGAATTAGTGTGTGTTGCACGGACCTAAAGTGTGACGACCCGGCAGTCGTCTCATGAGTTACCGCTCTGTTTTGCCCATTTCTACCTTGTTATGCTTCGTCATGTTATTTGGGATGTGTGTGCGAAATTTCATGTCATTCGGACATGGTCTGATTGGGTTTTTGATTAAAGGTGTAACTTAGAAGATTTTAAAATTCTTAGACTTGAATCCGATGGTAATTTGGTGTTGAGAGGTTGTTTGAGTGTTCCGAAGGTTAGAACAAATTCGAATAACGCTATGAGATATGTTGGCGTAGTTTGTTGGGGTCCCAGTGGCCTCGGGTGAGATTAGGGTGGCTAAACGGACTGTATCGCCTTTGGAGAAATTGAAGAAAAACCTAAAGTTGCAATTTTGTAAAAGATTAAATATTCATCGCAAAGAGGGATATGCTATCGCAAACCCAGTATGCGAGCCACAAACCACACACCCAGATCGCAGACCCAGACAGTTTTCTGGGCAAAGAATGTGTTATAACCCATATTTGTACCTGTTATATTACACCGTAAGATAGTCTACCTTGGTCCGAGAAGAGAATTACCTTTGAGACAATAAGAGTTTAGTCCTATTGGTCCTAAACAATGCAAAGGTGTATAAGGGCAGTTAACAAGTATTAGAGGATAAACGAGTTAAGGATGTTGTAACTCGCGTTTTTGGGAAAATCGAGAGGTGTTTAACATTACCAATATGTCATGTTTTAAGGTATTTGAATGATATGATATCCGTTTCATAAGTCTTGAAGTCAAACGAGTTATGAAACAAAAGTCGACAAAAGTTGTCGCAACTTAGGTTCACAATTTTACTTAAACGATAGGTAAAATGTTTCTGCAATTTTCTCCCAATTTACAAGGAATTACGGGGTGATCTACCTACCAAATTAAAGGTCTATGAGTATAGTTTCCAATGCTTCAAACCGTTTGTCAATACGATCTCGGAGTATTGAGATACTTGCATTTCCGTAGAACTG
>MCJB01051204.1:17105-29707 GCA_002018475.1 Nicotiana obtusifolia | reverse complement strand
GTGAGCTCCTTGTTTTGATAGTTCTTGTGTTCATTGCTGCCATCTAGAACTTGCCTGGTTGGTTTTTCGTTGCCTATCCTACGTACACTGAGTTAGAGAAATGATCTTAGGCTTTCTTTGATTAGTGATGAAACCTTTCTAGCCTTTTCAGCTTGCCTGTGCATAATGAATATCACTAGTTCCCCATTTGAGCCTTTTAGCCTTTTCCTTGGCCTCCGCATTACAAACCTTTCCCGTTCGTAAAACATGATCTCTCTTAAACCCGTTCCTCCTTGAACATTGAGAACATTGCTAAAAGTTTAAGTTGGGGGTGTGGGTCAACATGAAAATGGGCAAGGTTGTGCAATGAGACTGGGACCCCGTACCTCAAAAGCTCATGTGAATCTATGGAAGCTTCAATATGAGAAAAAGAAAAACAGAAAAAAATAATATATATATGTGTGTTGTCATAAAGGAGCTTGAGAATTAAATAAAGAGGTGTGTAAAGTGGGGTCTAATGCGGTAACGTAAGGCCATTGAGGCCATGGGGTCAAAAAGGAAAAAAAGGTTAAAAGAAAGAAGCGTGTAATTAGTGTTCAAGGAGGAAGTAGCCACTATTATCTAAATATATATGCTACCCTTCCTTAAACCGACATTACAAGCTTATAAAGTTCTTATGTGATCTCCAGCTGAGTGTGCTGATAACTAGGCGATGAATTAAAATAAGGGCAAACCTATGATGTGGCATGTGGTAACACTTGAAATTCTGTTCTTAGAGTGAGTGTCCTAGTACTTTTGTCCCTTTGTTTTGCTATGATAAATATTGTGAGAGTGGGACTTTCTTTCTAGTGAGGGAACATACACTGCTAGGTTGATAGTAAGTTGAGCTTTGAGTAAAGCATAAGTATATGTAGCTGAAGGTAGCCTTTAGTTACTTTGTTGAGGCTCAAAGTTCACTAATTGATTGGTTGACTTTGAACAATTTAATGATTCAAAGGGGGGTACTGTGTTCAAAGGGTTATGCTTGAGATGTTAACAACAAACACCGTCCATGGTCAGTATTGCTTCATATTTGATAAGTAGAGTCTAGACTAGGATAGTATCGTTTTAGTTGCTTGAGGACAAGCAAGAGTTTAAGTTGGGGGTGTTGATGTGCCGGGTAATTTCGGTGCATTTTGATACTATTTGCTTAAAGTTTAACTTGTTTTACTTGTTAATTATCACGATACTTACGTAATTTTAGTGTACTTGCAGTGTATTGAGTGAAGGAATCCAGAAGTATGGAAAAGAGGTCAAAAAGCCGGCTAAAGACAAGAAAAGAGGTCAAGAGCATCGCAGATGTAAATATGCGATCGCAGAACAGATATGCGAATCGCATATTCGACAAGTAGTTCACAGACAGAGACAGAACTTTAGGCCAATCTTCATGTCGAGAATGCGGTCGCAAATGTGACCGCAAAACAGGAATGCGAACCGCGAACCGCGAACTGGCTTGGGGAAATCGCAAACGCAAACAGAATTCTGGGTGAAAATCAGTGTGAAGAATGTGATCGCATTCTGCGATCGCATATTCAAAATGCGAACCGCAAACCAAGATGCGACGAAAGCAAATATGTCTGGTGTGATTTGCGACGGACGATGATGATTTGCGAACCACATTCCTGTTCTGCGACAGAAATGCGGTTCGCATTATTTCAATGAGGGTAAAGCTGACCGACATTCGCCTTGGGTTTTGGGCCTCTATAAATAGGTTTTATAGGGTTTTGTGAAGGGATTCTTGTCAGAACTTAGAGTACAAAGTACGGCTTTGATTATTTTCGAATTCTTAGAAGCTTTTGGTGATCAAAAACCCTCTATTTTTGTAAGATGATATCAGTTATCTTTCTTGTTCTTTAATTATCAGCATGTGTAGCTAAACTTAAACGCTGAGGTTGTGAACCCTAGATGGGTAGAATGTTATTTAGAGTTTGATATTGAATCCAATTTCAAAAGAAGCTTGATATTTATTTATTTCTCGTTCTTCAATTAATCGTTAGTGGTTGCAAACATTAATGAATGCCAATTAACACTATCTTATCTTGGAAAAGTGAGATAGAGTTTGGTAGCAATAAATAACAGAAATTCAAGGCTTTAAACCTTGTTTAACGAAATCACTTAGGAATAAGTAGATTTTAATTTGTCAAAGAATTGGTTGTTCTTAAGATCGACTCTTTTGTATTCGGGAGAATCGTAAGAGGATACATTATCCGAATATTGGAAAATATTGGATAAGTACATTAAACACCAATTGCATATCAAGAACGGAATTCAATATCAATATCAAAAACATTCTACTACGTTAAAGGGGACACAAACTTGGTTTCTTAAAATTCATAGTTCTCACGTTCAAACTATTCTTAAACATTAGTTCTCAGTTTTCCTTTCCTTATATATTCAACACTTCTTTATTCTATTTGGCTACTTGATAGAATTACGACTTAGTAAAGTGTTACATTAATTGGACAATAGTTTCACGCCTATTCCCTGTGGGATTCGACCCCAACCTTGTTGGGTTACTATATTTGACATCGATCGCTTACACTATTGTTAAGGTGTAATTTGAGCGAATCACCTGTTGCCCTGACTGGGCCCAGATGATGGTGCACTCATCGAAAACTGAGCAAAGGACTGAGATGGCCCTCCCCTAAATGCCGACCTACCACCACCACCACCACCAGAAGAACCACCAAAGTTGCCTGCGGACCGAGCCTTGCTGCTACTCTAATGCTCCATTCTATTCTTCAATTTGCGGGTCTTTGTCACTTGAGAAAATGCCACCATCATACCATAGTTCATATCGGAATTCAAGGTAACCGTAGCGGCCTCATTAATAACCAAGGGGCTAAGGCCCTGTATAAACCAACGCACTCTAGCCCCCATAGTGAGCAGCATGTGAATAGCATACTTGGACAGGCATGCAAACTCAATATAGTACAACCACACATTCATACTACCATGCTTTAGGTTTTCAAACTCAGCGGCACGGGCCGCCTTAGTCTCGGTAAGCAAGAAATGACCAATGAAGGCATCAGTGAACTCACTCCATCTCGTTGGAGGGTTTCCCTCCTCACAGGACTCCTCCCATATTTCAAACCAAGAATAGGCCACCACTTTCAGGCGGTAGGAGGCCAACTCCACTCCCTCTGTCTCAGTAGCGCACATAACTCGGAGAGTCTTGTACATCTCATCTATGAAGTCCTGGGAGTCCTCCTCAGGATCAGTACCTGTGAACATTGGAGGATCCAACTGGAGAAACTTGTTCACCCTGGAACTAGCAGAATCCCCTGGCTGACTGGAAGAAGTAGGTGCAACATTTGATCTCTGGGCCTGGGAGGCCACTATCTGAGCCAACATCTGTATGGAGCCCCTAAGATCCCTATTAGAAACACCGGAATCGGAAGCTGGAGCTAGAGGTGGAACTGGAGTAACAGTTAGAGGGACCATCACACCCTCAGTAGGTGTAGGAACAGGTGCGGTCTGATCAGTTGTAGTAGAATCAAGTACTGTAGTAACTGGAGGGATATCCTCACCCCTCGGGTGTTCACCCGCATCATCAAATATAGAATTCACTGCCACTCCTGGGGTGACATTGGCTCTTTGGCCAGTTCTTTCCTTCTTCTTAGGCACCATGTACTGAAAATTCGAGCAACGCACGAGTTAAAAGAGGAACAATCTTACAATTAGCTTTATTGCACGATCGAGAACATGAAAGAAGGGTATTATTCCTAAATTCCCAAGTTGCATCCTAATTATAGATGTGGTCAATAACATACCGATAAGAAGGACTCTACTAGACACGGCTCCAAGACATCCTAGGACACATTAAAACCTTAGGCTCTGATACCAAGTTTGTCATGGTCCGACCTCGGGGAGCGCGACCAGCGCTCAACCGAGATAACCCGACCGAGCAAGCCTACCAGATTTCCTTCTACCCAACTCACCCATAAATAAAGAGAATATAAACTTCATTTATAATGTCTAAAAATACACACACTTTCATAGTTTGAATTGGAAGATGTAATACACATACAACATTACTATCTTGACTTTCACAATACCAATACATAACCCAAACCATGTCTACGGAGCTCTAATAGATATAAAAGAGTATAATGATAGTCCCGACAACAAAGCTCTAGATAGACCTCAAAACATGATACACACAAAACAAAAGATGCACAACCCCGGAATGAAGTGGGACTCACCAAGTCAGTTGGGAAAAGGATGTACCGCTATCACTGATCAATGTCTCCTGCTGTGGAACTACCTGCATCCATTAAAGATGCAGTGCCCCGGAAAAAGGGATGTTAGTATATGTCGAATAGTACTAGTATGTCTAATAGGTGAGGCTTTTTATTTGCCTCAATAGGATTTGTAAGGTAAGGTTTAGCTCAGTATGTGTTTGCTTAGGTCCTATGCCTCTGGTAGCCAAGGCATATAGGCGACACTACTCGAGCTTTTGTCCCTCTTACTTGTACTTTTCCTTTGCGGTGTTGTTTCTTTATCAATAAAATTCTATAATTTTCCCACAAAAAAAAAAGAATAGTACAAGTATGAAAACCAAAACATCTTTTCAAGAACTTGGAAATACAAAATGAATATGATGAATCATAGTAACAATCATAGGGCTTTGATAGTCATAAGAGTCAAACAGATTTGTTAAGAACTTCCAATAACATTTGTAAATTTCTAGTCAGGGATTCTCTACAACTACCTTTACACAGAGCGAATTTGCCGCCTCACCCCAATATATACGGGTGGAGGTGCAATCACAATACCAGAAACTCTACACAAAGCGGCCCCGCCGTCTCACCCCAATGTACGCGGGTGGAGTTGTATTCCGATATACCAAAACTCTACACAAAGAGGCCTTGCAGCCTCACCCCAATTTATGTGGGTGGAGGTGTATTCCACAATACCAAAACTCTACACAAAGCGGCCTTGCCGCGTTACCCCAGTGTATGCGCGTGGAGGTATAATCCCAATCACAATCTCTACACAATTTAGCATCATAGTTTTCATTTGAAACACGGCTTGAAGTTATAAAATTTAGATATGCAATCCATGCCTTGAACACGTTCTCACAATAGTACACAACACAACAATAACATTAAGAACACGTATGGAACATATGTCTCTTGTCACAAAGCGTATTCGGATAATCGATTCATAGTGAACAGCTTGAAACTTACAAGAATAATGTGGGGTTCAATTCTAAGAGAAGAGTTTAGCCAACTTACCTTTCGAGCCTTTTAATTTACTACAACGTTCCGGAAATCTTAGCCACTTCGATCTATTTAAAGATATAGCAAAATTGAACACATTAGGAAGGAGTTCATAGTTTCAGCCCATTTGAGCATTTTATCAAACACTAGGTGTGCAAATTTGGCTACAAGGTTCTTTTACAAGATTTCCTTCATTCCACAACTAATTCAACACCAAAACCACCCAAGATTGTTCAACAACTTCCCCATAATCCCTAATAGCTCATGCATGTGATAAATAACAATTCCCATACCAAAAATCATACTCCCAAATTGCCATCTCATACCCAAACTCGAAATTGAAGAATATGGTTTGAATCTTGCCTCTTAGATGAAGATCTTGTGGTTGGATTCCTTGATTCTTGAAGATTGGGGAAAGAATGAATGATTAAAATCTTAGTTTTCGCTTTCTCTCTCTAAAATGCTCTTATCTCTCTTTAAAATCATCAGATGGATGCCAAAAAATAAGCCCCAAAGGCTATTTATCAAATGGGTTCAGGTATAAAAATCACAAAAAATGAAGCTCCAAAACACATTCTATGGTCACATAGTGACCGCAAAATGGATATGCGGTCCGCATATTGGGTCGCAAAAAGGCCCTCCGGAACTGGGCAACACTGCTTCAGTCTGCTTCCATTATGCGGTCCGCACACTTGTTCTGCGGTTGCATAATGCACCCAGAACTGGTATGCGGTCACATAATGCGCCGCAGACCTTCCTCCAAACATGTCCCAAACTGCTTCACTCTGCGGCCGCATAGTAGGCCGCAGAAATGTCTTTTTCTACCCAAATTTTCCTTTACTCTCCAGTGCATCGTTCAACCCAAAAATTTCGAGCCGCTGCGAATGATTAACTTCCTTTGCGAAATTTTTACGAGGCCTTACATTCTCCCCCACTTAGGATCATTCATCCTCGAATGAGGGTTAATATCTGTCATTAGCATTCAATGTGACTTAGCTAATATAACACACACCTGCAGTTCCAAATTTTTGACTAACTCCCTAAATTTCCAAAAATTTCGCCAGAGTCTCCCCTGTAACTGTGCATATCCACCTGTCAGATAATCTCATAAACCAATCCTAACAACATATACATAATCCGATGACGCAATATAACATAAAAACAACACCAACCGTGGCCTCATAAGCAATATATTACCAAAAAAGGAACACCCTTAACATCAACTGTACAAATGATACATAATTCATATAAGGTAACTCTTAGCATTTTCATAGAACACAACTTTATAAATACATGGCTATTCAAACAAATGAGGATACTCTTTCTTCATTTCTTCCTCGGCCTCCCAAGCCTCTTCAACCTGTTGGTTTCGCCATAGCACTTTCACGGAGGCAATTTCTTTATTTCTCAACTTTCGGACTTGCCGACCAATAATAGAAACTGGAATCTCTTTATAAGTCAATTCCTCATTAACCTCAATAGTCTCAACCAAAACAATGATTATCGGGTCTCTAACTAATTTTTTCAACATAGACACATGAAATACCAAGTGCACTAATGACATTTCAGGTGGTAGCTCCAGCTTTTACGCCACCTCACCGATCCTCTGAATGATTCTGTACGGTCCGACAAACCTCAGACTCAATTTCCCTTTCTTACCAAATCGCATTACACCATTCATGGGGGAAACCTTCAAGAATACCCAATCATCCTCTTTGAACTCCAAATCCCTATGATGAACATCCAAATAAGACTCCTGACGACTCTGAGCAATCTTCAACCGCTCTTTAATGATCGTAACTTTTTCCATAGCTTGATGCACGAGGTCTGGCCCTATCAATTCTACTTCCCCAATCTCGGACCGTCCAATGGGATATCTACATCTCCTACCATATAAAGCCTCGAACAGTGCCATCTTAACACTAACATGATTACTATTGTTGTAGGCAAATTCTATAAGTGGCAAATGATCATCTCAGTTACCTTTGAAGTTTAGAACACAAGCGCGCAACATATCCTCAAGCATATGAATAGTCCGCTCTGCCTGCCCTTCAGTCTACGGGTGAAAGGCTGTACTAAGATTCACCTGAGTACCCAAACCTTGCTGAAATTTCTTCCAAAAGTTAGTCGTGAACTGTGCCCCCCGATCAGAAATGATAGAAATTGGAGTGCCATGCAACTTGACTATTTCTTTGATATACAACTGAGCATATTGTTCCACTGTGTCGGTAGCCATAACCGGCAAGAAGTGTGCTGATTTCATGAGTTGATCCACAATCACCCAAATCGAGTCAAAATTATGAGGAGTGCGAGGTAGTCCTACCACAAAGTCCATATTAATCATTTCCCGAAGGCCATCTACATTTGGAACACATAGACGCCCTTGGTACCTTAGGGTACCATCACCCGTGCGCGAAAAGGTCATGGTCTTATGTTTATGAATCTCTTCTTTCAATTGTGCCAACAATGGATCGTTGTATTGCTTCTCCCTGACTTATACAACAAGTGATGATTCAGCTCTATTTTGCACAATCACCCCTCCTTCACTAAAGCCTGCAAGAAGAACTCCCAAACTAGCCAATCGGTGAACTTCCTTCGCCAATAGCCTTTGATATGCCTCCAAGTGTGCTAAACTACCCATAGATTTTCGTCTAAGAGCATCTGCCACAACATTAGCCTTCCCCGGATGATATAGAATGTCAATGTCGTAATCCTTGAGTAATTCAAGCCATCTTCTCTGCCTCAGATTCAATTCCTTCTATTTGGAAATATATTGAAGGCTCTTATGGTCCGTGAATATATCCACATGGACCCCATATAAAGAATGACGCCAAATTTTCAATGCAAATATCACTGCCGCAAGTTCTAAATCATGTGTTGGATAGTTCTTTTCATGGTCCTTGAGTTTCCTGGAAGCATACGCTATCACCTTGCTATGTTGCATTAATACACACCCAAGCCCAATTCTTGAAGCATCACAATATACCAAAAATCCATCTGTACCCTATGGAGGGTCAACACCGGTGCCGTAGTCAATCTTGCTTTCAACTCCTAGAAGCTCCTTTCACAAGCATCTGATCATTGGAACTTAATTGCCTTCTGTGTCAATTTAGTCAACGGAGAAGCAAGAGTAGAGATCCCCTCCACAAATCTTCTATGATACCCAGCTAAGCCTAAGAAACTACGAATCTCTATTGGAGTTGTAGGCCTCAGCAAATTCTTCACAGCTGCAATCTTCTGAGGATCAACCTTAATTCATTCACTAGAGACAACATGACCCAAGAATGTGACAGATTCAAGCCAAAATTCACACTTTGAAAACTTTGCATATAACTTTGCTGATATACGGTTTGCAGAACTACCCTGAGATGATCGGCATTGTCCTCTCGATTGCATGAATATACAAGGATATCGTCAATGAACACTATCACAAATGAGTCAAGAGAAGGCTTGAAGACTCGATTCATAAGATCCATGAAAGCTAATGGGGCATTTGTTAGCCCAAAATACATCACCAAAAATTCAAAGTGCCCATACTGGGTTCTGAAAGCTGTTATCGGAATATCCTGCTCCCTGAGCTTCAATTGGTGATACCCGGATCGTAAATCAATCTTGGAGAAGTACTTAGCACCCTGCAATTGGTCAAACAAGTAATTTATCCTTGGCAGTGGGTACTTATTCTTGATTGTGACCATGTTAAGCTGCCGATAGTCAATACACATTCTCAGTGACCCATCTTTCTTCCTTACAAAAAGGTCTGGTATGCCCCAAGGCAACACACTCGGCCAGATGAAACCCTTTTCTAATAAATCTCTCAATTGTTCCTTTAGCTCCTTAGATTCTGCCAGTGCCATTCTATAGGGCGAAATAGATATAGGTTGTGTGTCTGGCATCACATCAATCCAAAATCAACCTACCTGTCTGGTGGAATCCCAGGGAGTTTATCCGAAAAGACTCCCGGAAGAATTTCTACAACCCTCAAACACGTAAGCCCACTTCGGCACTACAAAACTTTAAATTTCTTTGGAAAATTTTTACGGGGCCTTACACACACGACCGATCTTATAACACTTCCATCGATTTCATTCGCCGTTGAATCTAGAACTACACACGGCCTGATTCCCATAACACCAGGGATATGTAGGCAACTCAGGAACTAGGGTTCGGCCCTTATTTTAAAAAAACACATCATCCTCACTCATTTTGGACAAAATTGGTCATCAATTTCCTTACCCAACAACTCTTTCATCATTCTCGGGTAAAGAGGGGGAGCTGTTGATGCCCAATTTTGCCCTCATATTTTTATAAACGTCATGTATACTTCCAGAATTTCATATTTTGCATTATTACCTAATTTACAAGGTTTATATAAGTATTTTCCATATTTTTAAATCTTTGAAATTAATTTTCTTGCATTTTAATTACTTGAATATGTATTATTACCTCTTTAAATCATTTTGCGAGGACTTAATCATTCAAATTTATTATTTCCACCCGCATATACATTTCATAATATTTTACTTTGTTCTATATAATTATATTTATATTTTAAGGCTATTTTACACAGCTTGCAACAATAGCCTATATTCTATACATAATTGTATTTGTTATATTACTTATACTAAAATAGCATTTCTTATATTGTTATAATGTTAAGTTGTTATTTTCAAGCATTTTACTACACATCTTATTATTTATTATTCAGTTTTTAAATTTATGTTTTAACGAATTTCGTGTATTTAAATTGTAGCCCAATTCTAAGCCAATTTTGTTTTGAACCAAAACCTAGTCCAAACCAAGCTAGCCCAATAACCCAAGCCCAAAGCATACAACACTTTTAGCCAACCCGGTCGCGGCCCGTTTATGACCCGCCCCAACTTTTTGTTGACGTTTGGAGTACTGTTGAGGTTGTTCTTCTTATTTATTTGTTTGTTAATTGATAACTGGTAAGTTCCTTGGCCTTCGCAATTTCATCCTCTTTTGTTTGTGTTCATATTATGTACACTCATGCCACTGAAACTTATGTGAATCAATATGATTCTATGCCATCTCTATTTGCAGCCTTATTGGCTCTGAAGTTGTTTTGTGACTATGAACATTTCTAGCATTTCAACTTGCCTAGAATTCCCAACTCTGAGATATATCTATTACATATGTTTAATATGAATGATTTTTGGCTCTCTTAGGCTCATTTAGCCTAGTGTGTTTGTGCCTGAATGCTTATATCTGCTGCCTGGCATGAGTTTATTTCCCTATCTTGTTCTGAACTCTTGTGATTAAACCAATTCATGCCCGGAATGGGTTCTAATCCCTATGGAATCATTCATGTGCAACTTGACATTTCCTAAAACTAATACTTGATCATATTACCATGCCAAGCATGCTTTCTGCTACTTAGCGTGTGCTCTCTGAATTTTTGTCTTCAATCTTGTGTTCTCTAATACTTCTTAAGACTTTAGGATGAAATAACTAGCCTCTCCTCTTATATGTGGCCAACTAGCACCGAGTCTAATGCTTGGTTGTCTTGCTTCTAAAAAATTGACATTCCTCTAATATTTTTATTTATTTTCAGCATGCTAAAGTTTTCCCCCACTTAATTAAGTAATTGCTTTGATCATAAACCTGTTCTATTATGCTGTTCCTTTCATTGGGCTTTTCATGATGAACACTTTCATGTGAAGGTTATACTTTGCTTGTTTCTTGCCTGTGATTCTGATATACACTCATCTAAGGTGTTATAAGTTGATTCTGAATCGTGCTTCATTTTGAAACTTTTTGGAGTGATATACTACTCTATGGTGGTCAATCCTGTCACTCTTAAACTTTATTTCTTGAACTACAAGCATAAACTTGCCTCGTATATGTGTCTCGTGTGCCTTTCAATTTAGCCTGATCTTGTTTAGAGCTGTTGTTGGCAGTTAATTCCTACAAGTATTTTTATCACCTGTATGGCTGAATTTGGCATCCATTTGGGTAAGTAAGTTATTCGTGTGGTCCTAGTTTTGGGCCACATATGTTGTTAGGTTTGAGCATTGAACTCAAGATACTCTAATTCCTTAGTGAGCCTGGGACTCTGGGTCTGCTGTTGCGCGACGAGTAAGACTATCGAAGGGCCTAGAATTCCTGAGTTGTTTTCGTGTTGGGCTTCTGATTGCTTCATTGGGCTTGTATTGGTTCAATTTGTAATCTGTCACCTTGTATTGTTTCTTCCTACCCCTATAATAACTTGTAAACGGACAGTTGGGGATTAGTGAAAATGGGGGAAACTGGAATATTTTATCTCCTGCATGAATGGGTAGAGAACGTGCCTATAGACCTTAATTGTTTTGTTTGCCATGCCTCACTCTTTAAAATTATCTGTACAAACGCCACTCACGTAGGAAACATGACTTAGGCTAATATAATGACTTATAATGTTAGAGAGCATGCCTATAGGATCTAAATTGGACTTGTCGCACTTAGATGTTATGCCTATAGGAGTTCAAAACAAATAACTGAAAATGCATACTTTGGGTTACTTCTTTAAACTATGTGACTCATCTAGATGACATGGCTATAGGCTCTCAGCTTAAGTAACCAAAGTTGTTATTGATGTTGCTCTCTTCTTATTACACAACTCGCCTAGAAAGCATGCCTATAGGGATAAATGAATAATTCTGCATTCTCAACTACTTCACTGCTAGACGCCAATCGCGTAGAGATCATGTCTATAGTATGCTACTACTCACTGAAAAAGCATGACTATAGGATTCTTTAATAGAATTGTGTATTGAAAATAGCCTCTTCGTTAAAACTAGTCATCTAGAAATCCCACCTATAGGAATTTACGCTAATTGTTGAGTGGTTTGAATCACATAGAACCATGCCTATAGGTCTTAAACAACTTAACATGCCTTAACTCCAAACCTGCCTATCTATAGCTATCCGTTCAAATAATCTGAACATCGCTAGTATAAGCTATAATTGTCTGCCTAACTGACAGCATGCATTCATGTCTATATGAGGAGGTGAAATTTGAGCCTTTGGTGTTGACTATATGTAGTCCTATTTGTTTTGAATGCGCGCCTAGTTTTCTCATTTTGAGCAGCCTAAGGAAAGTCTAGAACTACCAAAGTAGCAAGTCCAAAACCTCCTGGACCATAGGCATGGGGCTGGTAAAGCACGCATAGGGCACGATTTAGAATTGAATTAGAGTGCCTTTAAGTAACAACTTCAACATAGTAATTGGGTAGCAAGAGATGATAGTTTGTGCCCGCTGAATAATATGAGCAACCTCTACCTTAAGGGAGTTGCGAAGTATTATTTATGTTGCACGGGGTGATCCTTTAGGCTAAAAAAACATAGGAACCCCCCCCCCCA
>MCJB01051204.1:0-17085 GCA_002018475.1 Nicotiana obtusifolia | reverse complement strand
CCCCCCCCCCCATCCCCCTATTTATATGCTTGATATTTGCACTTAGTCATTAATATAAATCAACGCAGTTGTACACTTGTAATCATTAAAGATTTGTACTGATTATTATGTGTTATGATAAGAGTCTTCGACTTCTGTATTTTCCTTTGGTTATTTGATCACCTAGCCTAATTACATAATTCACATAGTTTAAAATTCAGCCGGAAACCACAGTTGTGGACCTCGAAGAGTGCCTAACACCTTCTCTTTGAGGTAATTTGAGCCCTTACCCGATCTTTGGTGGCGTTGACTAGTCAAATAGAGTTATTCGCAAATAGGTGAACTAACGCACCTTAAAATCATTAGATGGTGACTCTTCTCTTTTAATACCCGTTTAAAAGAGTTATCGCACGTCAAAACCCACTTTCGCGAGAAAACGGGCTCGCATATCCTGAAGTCCCCTTCTTATCTTTATACTGTTTACTTCATTCAAACAGTTGTTTTTTATTTCCGTCCTTGCTTGTAGTATTTTTAGTAGCTCGCATACTTGTGACACCTAATTCCAATATTGGACTAGAAAACATATTTAGAATTTATTATATATTTTTTGAAGATCTACAGCTTCTTATTATTAATCTTCTTTTAAAATTGTTAAAAATGTATATTGTGTAGCTAATGCTATCTTGCCTAGCAATTGGACATTAGGCATCATCACGGCCCCGTGATTGGGATTTCGGGTCGTGACACCAACTAAACACTTCCTCTTCAAGTACCTAACAAGCCACATGTTAAAAGCACACTACACCCATGACCATGGTTGATAACAATAATTAAGCTCTAGCATATGCAGTAAACAAACACTTCTCGTGCTTATGCCCAATGTCAAAATATCCAATACATGAATAAAATGCTCATAACAATCCTAGCCTCGAAAACTAATTCAATAACACAATGCACTCAAAGCTTGTATACATAATCTAATAGAGAAGTCTAATAATGTTACTTATCCATTGTGAAAACATGAGCCCTCACAATAAAATCAAGGGAGTAAGCAGTCTACACATCCAAATCAAATGATCGAATATATTTTTAGGATCGCACATATAAAGAAAAACACTCACTCTCTCAAAGAAGTCACATACACGCAAAAGGTACTATAGGCTTGCCCATTATGTAAATCTCTACTAATGTAGGCACACTCGATCTAGAAACAACTAGGACTTTATTATGGATGTAATGTGAACAAAGGGGTGGGTAGGATGCATTTAGAAGTTAGTGGCTAACCCTCCTAAGCACTTTAACTGTAATGACTCGGCCAGTCGTTTTGAGTGTTGTAGCCTCGTTCCCCCATTTACTGCTTATTTTGAGCTCAATTGTTGTTATATGATTTTCTGGGGTGGTTGGTTTGGTTCCGGGGATGTTTCAGAATGGGTCAGAACTTAGTCCCAAGGTTGGAAGCTTGAGTTGAAAGAGTTGACCAGATGTTGACTTACGTGTAAATGGCTCTGGAATAAAGTTTTGATGATTCTGATAGCTCCGTACGGTGATTTCAGACTTAGGAGTGTGTGATATTTATTTGGAGGTCCGTAGTCGATTTTGGCTTAAATTGGGGAAAGTTGGAAGAATCGAATTTTGGAGAGTTGAGAGGTTTGACCGAGAGTTGACTTTATGGTTACTGGGCACGGATTTTGGTTCTGGAAGTTGGAATAGATCCGTTGTGTCATTTATGATTTATGTGCAAAATTTGAAGTCAATCGAAGTTGATTTGATAGGTTTCGGCATTGATTGTTGAAGTTGGAAGTTCATTAATTTCAATAGGCTTGAATTGGGGTGCGATTCATGTTTTTGATGTTGTTTGATGTGATTTGAGGCCTCGACTAAGTTTGTATCGTGTTTTGGGATGTGTTGATATATTTAGATGGGGTTCTGGGGGCCTCGATAGTGATTCGGATTGAAATCGGATTAGAGTTTAGAAGTTTGAAAGAGCTGGTGTGATTAGGTCTGGTGCAACCGCACCTGCGAAGGTTAGGCCGCAGGTGTGGAGCAACAGAAGTAGCTATGGGGTTACAGGGGCAGTCCAGCATGTGTTGGGCAGTGGTAGCAAGTGCAATGGATTTTTCACATCTGCGAGCCCACAGATGGCGACAAGGTCTCTACACATGCGAATTTTGGCAGGAGTGGTCGGCTTCACAGAAGCGGGCAATTGGGCGTAGAAGCGCTTCCGCGACTGCGAAGAATAGGTCGCAGGTGCGGAGTAGGAAGGCTTAAGTGAATTCCTCAGGTGCAGAGTTTTCACCACAAAAGCGATTCTGCAGATGCGGATTTTTGGCCGCAAAAGCGAAATGCCTGGATTTTGGGAGCTCGGATTAAGGCAATTTTTGAAGGGGATTTCACTAGATTTCAAGAGGTAAATCACTTTTGATTAGTTTTATTGATTAATATTGAATAGCCATTGAATTTCCCACCTAGTTTATGTGTTTTTAAGGTGGAATTTTAGGAGTTTTGGGCTAGGGATTGGAGAGTAAGAATTGAGGATTTGAGTGGGGATTTGATGTCGGATTTGAGTAATTTTGATATGGTTGGACTCGTGGTTGAATGGGTATTCGGATTTTATAACTTTTGTTGGATTCCGAGACGTGGGCCTAGGGTTGACTTTTTGAGTTGACTTTTTGTCTTTTGTTAAAGAACTTAGTTTTGTCATATGAAATTAATTCCTATAGCTCGTGTTGATTGTATCGAGTTTTTTGTGGCTAGATTCGAGGCGTTCGGAGGCCGATTCGCGAGGCAAGGGCTTATAGGAGTAGCGATTTACATGGTTTGAGGTAAGTAACACTTCTATACTTAGTTCTAAGGGTATGAATCCTTGAATTACGTATTATGTGGTTGGTGTTGAGGTGACACACATACTACGTGACGGACGTATGGGCATACACCGTAGAAATTGTGACTCAACTATCGTATGCTACGTTCATGTATTCTATGACTCAGGCTGGTTTATTTCCAACAGACCCAGCCACATCTTAGGCGGGAGGGGGGCACAAAACCCTACTGCCCAAGCTCCAGGGCATGTAGGTGTCGTATATCAGACCCCAGCGCACTACCCATGGGCGGAGCTCAGCCAGTTACGGTAGCAATACCTAAGCCCGAGCCAACTGCGGATCAGAGATCTGCAAAAGCTATTGGATACATGGACCAGGCTTCACCCTCCTGTCTTTGGAGGCGAGCAACATGGGGACCCCCAAGATTTTATTGATTGGTGCAGGGACAGACTGCACAATATGAGGATATTGGAGTCCAATGGGGTGGATTTTGCTACTTTCCAGTTGTAGGGCAGGGCCCGTAGGTGGTGCAGTCATATCTTCTCGGCAGACCAGCAAATTCTCCTCCCATGACTGGGGACCGGTTCACCCTTATTTTTCTGGATAGGTATATCCCGCCCTCTCAGAGGGAAGAGTTATGATTTCAGTTCGAGTAGCTCCAGCAAGGTCAGATGTCAGTGACCGACTGTGAGGCGAGATTCTCTGAGTTGTCTCGCCATGCACTTATGATACTTCCTACTGATGGAGAGAGAGTGTGGAGGTTCGTTACGGGTTTTCATTTAGGTATCCAGGTCACTATGGTCCGAGAGGTTGAGATGGGGACTTCTTACGAGCTAGTTGTAGAGATAGCTCGGAGGATTGAGGGTGTACGTCAGCACAGCTGAGAGTAGGCACCGATGAGGGATAAGCGATTTCGATATTCTGGAGAGTTTATAGGTGCCCCAGCTGGGGTAAGAGGTCAGTTTGTGAGGGGTCAGTCTAGCAAACCCACATATCTAGCACTGCCGCCTCCTCGGGGTGCTCCAATATGACTTTATTTCAGCGCCATGCCAGAGAGTTCTACCGCCCACCAGCTATTCAGGGTTCCTCCAGTGGGTATTCAGGCCACAGGGTCAGACTCCAGGTCAGGTGTCCACCGTACTGAGAGGTTGTTTCGAGTGCGTGGATCTCAATCATGTGCAGAGGTTCTGCCCTAGGCTTTGGGGCAAGGCAGTGCAGCAGGGTTAGCAGCCTGTGATTACAGCACCAGTTGCCCCACTAGCCGTCCGGCAGCCTAGAGGCGGAGGGCAGGTGTGTAGGGGCAGTCCTAGAGGTGGAGGCCAGTCAGGTGGCACTCCAACTAGGTTCAATGCTTTTCCGGCCAGACCAGATACAGTGACCTCAGGTGCCGTGATCAGAGGTATTATTTCTATCTACGGTAGGGATGCTTTAGTACTATTTGATCCAGGGTCTACGTATTCATATGTTTCATCCCTATTTGCTCATTTCTTGGGTGTTTCTCGTGAGTCCCTAGATACTCCTGTTTATGCATCCACTCTTGTAGGTGATTCCGTTGTTGTGGATCGGATCTATCGGTCCTACGTTGTTACTTTATGTGGTTATGAGACTAGAGCGGATCTTCTGTTGCTCGATATGACCGACTTTGAGGTCATCCTGGGCATGGACTGGTTATCTCCATATCACGCCATCCTCGATTTCCATGCCAAGACTGTTGCCTTGGTGATGCCAGAGTTGCCTAGATTGGAGTGGAAGGGTTCGTCTGTCAATGCATCTAGCCGGGTTATCTCTTTATGAAGGCTCGACACATGGTCGAGAAGGGTTGTTTGGCTTATCTAGCTTATGTTCGAGATACTACCGCAGAGACTCCTACGAATGATTCAATGCCCATGGTACGAGAGTTCTATGATGTGTTTCCTTCTAATCTACCAGGCATTCCACCAGATCGTATATCGATTTTTGTATTGATTTGTCTCCAGGTACCCAGCCTATCTCTATCCCACCGTACCACATGGCTCCAAAAGAGATGAAGGAACATCTTGAGGATTTGCTAGCAAAGGGGTTCATCAGATCGAGTGTATCGCCTCGGGGTGCACCAGCGTTATCTATGAAGAAGAAATATGGGACTATGCGGATGTGCATTGATTATTTCTAGATGAACAAAGTTACCATCAAGAACAAGTACCCGTTGCTGCGTATTGATGATTTGTTTGACCAGTTGCAGGGTGCCAAGGTGTTCTCTAAGATTGACTTGAGATCGGGATACAATCAGTTGAAGATTCGTGATTCAGACGTTCCGAAGACGGCTTTCCGGACTAGATATGGCCATTTTGAGTTTCTAATTATGTCTTTCATTTTGACTAAAGCCCCGGCGGCGTGTATGGATTTGATGAACCGATTTTTCAGGCCGTATATTGATTCGTTTGTCATTATCTTCATTGATGACATTTTGATCTACTCGCGTAGCATGGAGGAGCGCGAACAGCATTTGAGAGTGGTGCTTCAGACCTTGCGGGAACAGAAACTATATGCTAAGTTCTCTAAGTGTGAGTTTTGGCTAGATTCTGTAGCATTATTGGGGCATGTTGTATCAGGCGAGGGTATTAAGGTAGATCCCAAGAAGATTGAGGCAGTTTAGAGTTGGCCTCGTCCTACCATGCGACTGAGATTAGGAGCTTCTTGGGGTTAGCTGGTTATTATCGTTGGTTTATGGAGGGCTTCTCATCTATTGCGGCACCTTTGACTAGATTGACCCAGAAGGGTGCTCCGTTCCGATGATCCGATGATTCCGAGGCGAGCTTTCAGAAGCTCAAGAGTGCATTGACTTTAGCACCAATGTTAGTGTTGCCTTCCGGTTCAAGGATGTATACTATGTATTGTGACGCTTCACGCTTTGGTTTGGGTTGTGTATTGATGCAGGAGGGCGAGTTATTGCATATGATTCATGTCAGCTAAAGCCCCATGAGAAGAATTACCATGTACATGATTTGGAGTTAGCCGCGATCGTTCATGCTCTTAAGATCTGGAGGCATTATCTTTATATGGTGTCCTGTGAGGTTTACATCGACCATCGCAGCTTGCAGTATTTGTTCAAGCAGAGGGATCTCAATTTGAGGCAGCACAGGTGGCTTAAGTTACTGAAAGATTATGATATTACCATCCTTTATCATCCAGGCAAGGAGAATGTAGTTGCGGATGCCTTGAGCAGAAAGGCGAAGAGTATGGATATTTTGGCATTCATTTCACTAAAGGAGAGGCCATTAGCTTTGGACATTCAGTCCTTGGCTAACAGACTTGTGAGTTTGGACATTTCATAGCCCAGTCGAGTTCTTGCATGCATCGCCGCCCAGTCTTCACTATTCGAGCAGATCAAGGCTCGTCAGTGAACCTTGCGGAAGTTTGATGCAGTTTGGGTCATTGTCGACAGGTTGACCAAGTTGGCGCACTTCATTCCGGTGGTGACCACGTATTCTTCAGAGAGGTTGGGCCAAATTTACATTCAGGAGATTTTTCGGTTGCATGGTGTGCCTGTTTCTATCATATCAGATAGAACCCCCTCAGTTTACTTCGTATTTCTGGAGGGCAGTATAGAGTGAGTTGGGGACCCGGGTGGAGCTCAGCACGGCCTTTCATCTGCAAACCTACGGGCAGTCGGAGCGGACAGTTCAGATCTTGGAGTATATGCTCAGAGCATATGTGATTGACTTCGGAGGGCAGTGGGATCGATTCTTACCTTTTGCTGAGTTTGCTTACAACAACAGTTATCAGTCCAGCATTAAGATGGCTCCATTTGAGGCTTTATATGGTTGGCGATGTCATTCGCCCATCGGATGGTTTGAGCCTGGTGAGGCTAAGTTATATGGTACTGATTTGGTGAAGGATGCCTTGGAAAAGGTAAAGTTGATTCAGGAGCGACTTCGCACAGCACAGTCCAAATAGAAGAGTTACGCAGATCAGAAGGAGCGTGATTTATTATTTATGGTATCCGAGAAAGTTCTCTTGAAAGTCTCACCGATGAAGGGAATCATGAGGTTTGGGAAGAATGACAAGTTGAGCCCAAGATTATAGGTCCATTTGAGGTGTTAAGTCGAGTTGGGGAGGTTGCTTATGAGCTTGCTTTGCCTCCCTGTCTATCGGGAGTTCATCCGATTTTCCACCTGTCTATACTCCGGAGGTATTATACCTACATGTCGCATGTGTTAGACTTCAGCACGGTTCAGCTAGATGAGAGCCTGGTTATGAGGAGGAGCCAGTTGCCATTGTTGATAGGCAGGTTCGCTAGAAGTGGTCCATGAAGATTTCTACGGTAAAGCTTCAGTGGAGGGGCCAACGAGCCGAGAAGGCGACTTGGGAGGCCGAGAAGGACATGCGGAGAATATATCCACATTATTCGTCACTCCAGGTATGATTCTAGACCCGTTCGAGGACAAACATTTGTTTAAAAGGTCGAGAATGTAACAACCCGACTGGTCATTTTTCTTTCTAGATCCCAATTCCCCTAAATAAGACTCCCCGTACGTGCTTTTACTGTTTTATGACCTACGGGGACGGCCGTTCGGGTTTGGAAGGGTTCGGGTTGAAATCGGAACACTTGGTTCCTTAGTTTGGCTTTTAAAAGGCTAAGTTTGACCTTGGTCAAGATTTTGAGTAAAAGACCTCGGAATCGGGATTTGACGGTTCCAATAGGTTCGTATGATGATTTTGGACTTGGGCGTATGTTCGGCTCGGGTTTTGGATGACCTAGGAGCGTTTCGACGCTTAATGTTAAAATTGGCTTATTGAAGGTTTAAAAGTTCTTTAAATTTGGATTGGAGTAGGTTTTGGTCTTATCGAGGTTCGTTTGGGATTCCGAGCCTGGGAACAATTCCATATGGTGATTTAAGACTTGCACGAAAAATTTGGTGTCATTTCGAGTAGTGTAAGTATGATTCGGCGCGTTCGGAGCGAATTAGAAACTTGAAGTTCATAATTTGATTCAATTTGGTTTTGGAGTGCGATTCTTAGTTTCGTTATTGTTTTACGCATTTGGAGAGAACGAGCAGGTCCGTATTATATTTATGGACTTGTTGGTGCTTTTTGATGGGGTCCCGAGTCGCTCAGGTGTGTTTTGGACCACCCAGAGCTAAGTTGAAAACACCAGATTTTTCAGTTCTCTCCTTCTTCGCGAACGCGGAAGGACCCTCACGTTCGCGATGAAGGAATTGGACTGGGGTGGGTTTGTGCTTCGCGTTCGCAAAGTCAAGGCCGCATTCACGGAGGCTTGGGACTAGTGGTCCTCGCGTTCACGAGAGACCTATCGCGTTCACATAGAGTCGAGGGCCTGGGCCTGGCAACCCAGTTTCCTTACGCGTTCGCGAGTGAGGGCACGCATTCGCAATGTGGAAGAGGCCTAGTGCATCACGTTCGCTAGTGTCCTCTCCCGATCGCGAAGAGGAATTTTCCTGGGTTCTTCAGTTTTGCCTTCGCGATCATGAGGGCTTGACCGCAATCGCGATGAAGGCACAGACCTGGGCAGAATGTTTTAAAACGGGATTTAGGCCATTTTTCTCTCATTTTTCAATCCTTGGCCGATTTTGGAGCTTCTTCGAGAAGGGTTTCTACCTAGATATTGAAGCTAAGTAATTCCTATCCAATGTGAGTTTAATACATAGATTATGGATAGATTTTAACATGTAAAATTGTGAAAATTTATGGGTTTAGTTAAAAAACCTAGATTTTGATAAAAATTGGATTTAACCACGAAAATGATTATAGAATGGGATGAAAATTATATATTTAAGTTCATAAGGTTTTGGGTAACGATTTTCTTCGAACGGAATTCGGGCACGTGGGCCCCGGGGTGAATTTTAGGAATCTTCTAATTTGGGTTGATTAGTTACTCAATTAGTTAAATTATGAACTTTTGAACATGTATTGATTAAATTATTCAAAATTTGGCTAGTTTTGAATTTTTCGGCACCGAGTTGAGACTTTAGAGTTAATTTGAGGTCAGGAAGCGAGTTTTAAGACGAGGTAAGTCTCTTGTCTAACCTTGTAAGAGGGAAGTTACCCATAGGTGATTTAAATTAATAATTGCTTCTAATTGTGGGGGCTACGTATGCACTAAGTGACGAGAGTCTGTGCGTAGCTACTAATTATGCTTATGTCCGAGTAGTTTAGGATCCAAATCATGAATTACTTGTAATGTTTGCACCCTGCTTGTTAATTAAAGTGCCTAAATCATATTGGAACTTGTTAGATGAATTGTAAAAGACCGAATTTCATTTACTTGAATTTTGAGCGTATTACTTGACCGTTAATGAGAATTTGTGCTTCACTATGTATTTGCCTTGTAATAACTTTTAAGCCAAGTGTTTATAAAGTATCATCTCTTCTTGCAGAGCAGAACGAACGCCTCGGCAGTAGATAGATAAATCTATGGTTCGTTCCGCACGACCCTCGGCAGTGTATACATTATTTCGGATCGAGCTGTACGTCCTCGGCATAATCGTATGTGATAATACTTGGATTTTAATTATTTATTTGTTATCATTTCATGGATTGAGAGATTAAAATAATATCAAACAGAAAGTTATTTGAGATTCAGCATGTGTAAAGGAATTATTGATTTCCTGGTTGTTATTGAGTTGTTGTAGTTATATACATAACTCATGATTATTTGGAGCTTCTTTATTTTTATCGTTGGCCCATAGTAAGTGTCGATGTCAACCCCTCGTCACTACTTCTTTGAGGTTAGACTTGATACTGGATACATGTTGTTTATATACTCATGCTACACTTTTGCACTGACTGTGCAGGATCTAAGTCAGGTGCATCTGGCGATCACACTGGTGCGCATCCCCGTTACCCTGAGGCCTAGTGGTGAGCTGCTTCCTGAGTCGTTCCGCAGCACCTAGATTCTCTCCCTTGCATTCATTTCTGTCTATTTTCATTTCAGACAATTGCTAGAGTATTGTGTAATCTATTAGTGATCATACACTTGTGACACCAGGTCCTGGCACACACTAGCAGACTTTGAGGTTTTGGATTATTACTATAGTTTTGATTGCACTCAGCTGCTTTCGTTTTATTTATTTAAATCTGTTGTTTCTTAATCTTTTAATTAAGGAAAATTGAATTACTTGGAAATTTATTAAAAAGAAAAATCACATGGTTAGTTCATTGTTGGCTTGCCTAGCGGTGACGCTGCGCGCCATCACGACCTATAAGAGAATTAGGTCGTGACATGTGTTCTTGTTTTTTTTTTCTTTTTTAGATTTTAATCTCTTAAGAAAACTGTTTAGGAGATCTATAGTCAGGAAAAGTCTAATATTTTTCTATTTTTCTAAAGAAAATTCTTCAATTAAACTAACACAACTAAAATAGCATAGAAAGTCACAGACAATCTCCTCACCCCCATACTTAAAATTGTGCATTGTCCCCAGTGCACATCAAAACTAATAAGAGGGTAAAAAAAATTCTCTGATAGGCCAAACGCCGAAGCACTAGCAGCTCATGGGATATTGAGACTTCTCCCAGGTATTTTCCTTTGTGCGGGCACCCCACACTTAGTTCTAACTATTTGGCTTGTTGTTGCATCCTTCCAATAGTTTTTCTTTCTATGCTCCTACAAAATAAAAAAAATAACACTACAAAAATAACACAATAAAAAGGTAAACAAATAAAAAATAAAAGAAATCAGTAAAGTTGGATTGCTTCTCAAAAAGTGCCTTAGTTAACGTCGTGGCACGATGTGAACTACTTTTTGTCTCCACCTCGAGCTTATGAATTGAGTCCCTAGTTTGGCTTCAAGTTTTAATTATGCTCCAGGGATAGTGGAACAAATCTAACTGGCCCAAGGAAATAAGGTAATATTATGTAATTCTTGGCTTTTACATGAGGTGTGTAATCCTGACTTTCTGGCAAGAAATATTCCAGAATGTAGGCACCTTGTTCCTCATTCCTTGACTCCTCAATTAGCTCGGATGACTTTATTTCCATATCCTCATCCAAATACAATATGGAAAAGTGCTTGGAGGGAGGATAAATGCACTCAAACTGAAAATTTGCTGGATTATTCACATCCTCTCACGACACAAACTAGAGTCAACTAAAGTTGCATCTTTAAGGTCCTTGATTGACTCAAATGTCACTTCTTCAACATTGACATTATCAAATTCTAGTTAGTTAGTTTGTTGGTATTCAAACCTTAACTCCTACATTATAATATCATTTTTGCTGCTAATTCACGCTCTTTTTGGCTTATATCCGCAATATCAGTTCGTTGTGCTTTATAAGGTTCAATTAGTTGACTCACTTGAGATTCCAATTTGCGAATAGTTGTATCTTGTCTTTGTATCTTTAGTAATTTCTCATCATATTGTTCCACAAGGCACTTTAATATACCAATAATCTCCCTCAGGTTAGCATCCCCAAGCTCTTTATCCCTATTAACTTCACAAGGAAAAGTAGACCCATCATAATAAGGAGCTTGGGGAGGATAAGAAATATAATCACAATCATAAACATGACCATCTTGACCACCACACATATCACACACATTCCATATACAAGATTGAGTTGGTGTACATAACTCCCTTTCGGGAATATTTTGATAATTTTGCCACGGGTGATTTCCTCCATAATAAGCATTAGGAAGATCAAAAGCTGAACTATGAACATCCAAACTCCCATAATTCCAAGATGTCATGCTTCTCAAATCACAAATAAACTAAAATAAAATTAATGCCAAACTTGAACCCTAGCAATATTTACACATACATCTACACCGTTAGTTCCTAGATAACGGCGCGAAAAATTGATCATCCCCAACTATGCCTTTGTAAAAAGGATTAAGTAGTCGTTACAAATATAATCCAGTCTAAGAGTCTAGTGTCGAATCCCATAGAGAACAAAGGCTTAGCTATAGTTGTTCGCTATCACTAAGAAGACAAGTTTGAACAATTTTCTAAATTATAAAGATTGAGATTTTTATTCTAACTAAGCAACTAACAATACTAAAAAGCAGTGAAATTATTAACTAAAGATAATAAAGGTTGGAAACAAAATCAAGGAGGCCTAGAGTTATGGTTTTCCCAGTTGTCGCAATTCTTCCCGCTGCGTCTCCCATAATTTCGCCTAAGTATTTTCTACTGATCGTGAACACTTCAGGTGTCGTAATTCTCTCCCGATCAATTATAATAATTTACTAGACATTTTCTCCCGAACTACGCTAGCTGACAGTATTTTACCGCCCACTATGACAACGTCAAGGTTTTGATATTCGTAAACCCACCTTTAAAATTATCGTATTGATTTCTCACATACATTCGGAGTAACGCTGTTTAACATCCACCTAAATATGTACTCTTTTACAAGAAGTACATAATAAATATGTACGGTGAATCGATGTCCATTCAATTAACTAAAATAAGCATGTAGTTAAACAAGTAGAGAAATCTAACGAAAAAATTATATCAAACATAATAAAAAGTTATCCTCCAAGAGGTTCCATCAAACCTTAGACAAAGATTTAGCTACACATGACATACTAACAATCACATTAATAATTGAAAACATTAATCTACAAACTAAGGAGAAACGGAAGAGGAACTCGTGTGATCCGCTGCTTGCAATCGTTCCAGTCGTGTTTTGCCTCCCAAATAATGTCTCCCCCTCCAAAAACTCACTGAGAAGGTATTTATAATGTAGGAATAAAGTGTACACATCCAAAATTGAGGAGGAAATAAAAGTGGCTCGAATAAACATCGTCAGCGCGGGGGCATCATCAAGGGCGCCAAAATAATAGTGCAAGGCGCCATTAGAGGTGCAAAAAGAACACGGCATGCATCGTTGAGGGTGCTAACGCTAGTGCTCTGGAAAGTGCCTTGTACGGTTTAAGGCTATGAGTTTTTATAGCCTTGCACTGTCAAGGGCTGTGAGTTTTCATGGCCTTGCATTATCTAAGGTTGTGAGTTTTTATGGTCTTGCAATGTCTTCTTTTTATTCTCTATTTGTAGCTTCTAGGTACCATTTCATACAACTTTTCACCACTTCATATCCAAGTGTTCCTACATGTTCTTAAATGTCGCACGAATGGCATCAAAACAACAAACAAATAAGGTGAATAATGTCAAAAGATATGAAATTATAGCCTGACATTAGGACCCTTCATATAATTCTTGACTTTCATCTCTAATCTAACTCAAAAAAATTTCTATTGTATGAAGCAGGCACATTATTTAATATTTCTTCTTCTTACCACTACTTGTGATGGATCAACATTGACTCCATCATGCCTTAAGCCACCTAATGCTTCATTAATTAATAATTCTACAGAATTTTCAGGAAGTAGTGTATCCTGAGTAACCTCTATGTTTCTAAAATTTCGCATCACATTTATTTCTCCATGCATGATCCAAGGGACATAATATAGATGGAATGACTTGCAAACCAAATGCAACTTTGCCACTTTACAAAATCATAATTAGGACAATAATATTTTCCGGATGTGTTCTTCGCCATATGAATCCCAGATTTATCCATTAGAAAAACTGGTTAGTATGCAACAATATCACCTGCAAGTTCTTCAAACTTATAAGATTAGAAAAATAGGTTATTGTGCAACAATATTTAACAAGTTCATCACATACTCAGATTATACATACCGACATGTATTAGGTATCTGTTAATAAACATGCATGTCAATCAAAGAAAATGCAGGTGCAAAATCAGGCACACAAATGCAACAATCAAAGAAATAATTGAGAAAAAGCATACCAAAACTGAGAATACAGAGAAACCAGAGACTAATCAATTTGTTAGAGACAAAAATTTATATTACAAAACATCACTCCACTACGTATGAGTAAAATTAATAGAAAAAGTTAGTAATGAGAGATTGCATACCCGAAAATCCTAGGGTTTATTGAGAAATCAAGCTAATAAAGTGTATAAAGTCAACACAAAAATCCCAAATTAGAAAACAAAATCAAATACACAGAGAAAATCCAAATCCATCATTGAATACCCAAAATAACACAAAAGTAAAGTAAAACCCCACATACAATTCAACAACATACAAATATCATATTACACAAAACAAAAAATGGAAAAGATGAAAGAAACAATTGCAGATAAATCGAAGAAGAAATTACTAAGATTGGAAGAACTTCAATTGCTACGCTTTTTTCACTTTCTAATTTACCTCAAACAACTTGCGGAGAAATTAGAAAGATTTGGGAGAGAAAGGCGGGAGACTAGAGAAAGAGAGAGGAAGGAGAGAAAGACAAACAGGGAGATCTAAAAGATTTGGAGAGAAAATGACGAGGGAAACCAAAAAAAAAAAAAAATTGAGGGAAAAATTAGAAGGTTGTCACTCTTTTTGTTTTTAATGTAGCAGAGAAAACCCCTGCAAATTGTTAGTAATTTCGTCGGTTAAAGAAAGTCCTATAATTTGATACAAATTGCGGAGGTTAGCGGTGGCCGCTGCAACTTGACCGCTGTAGTTTGAGAGATTTTTTGTAGTGTAATTATCAATTAGAACCATATCCATACTGATAAGTTCATTTTTGGGGGATTCAGCGATTCCTACATCCTATAGACCTTAACAATAATTGTCACATCCCACAAAAAAAGGATAAATCAGTGATAAGGCAGTACTCCATGATAGAACACAATGTTTATTAAGAAAGTAGTAGGGGAGTACACATTCACGCAGCACCAGTTTATTCTCCGTACTAGTTTTCAGGCAAAAAATTATATAACTAAAAAAATATTTGAGTTAGAAAATTAAAATTAAAAATAAAAGTTTAAATTATTAAAAAATTATAAATATGATCCTATTTAGCTCACTCAAACAATAATTGAATAGGAAAATTTATAAAATTAAAGACGCAAAAAGTAAATTTTGCATTCGACTTCTAACCGAGAGAGAGAAAGTTTATTAGATTTGTCAAAGTCCACACCGTCATTCTGAGCATTGAAGAGGGACCAAAATGCCTCCGTATTTTCTCAAATGCCCTAAACTCGCTCCTAATGCTTCCTTTTAGGGAGGCGCACAGTGATTTTGATAAACTAAAAAAAAGGAGATAAAATATTTCAAAACTTTTACTGGTAATATAATCATTCATAAAGACATGTATTTTCTAGGAGTTCAAGTTATCTTACTTCGAAATAATCCTCCCAATTTATTGAGAAACTTTTAGTATTATATCTTGAAAAAAATAATGGAACAATCAACGTAAAAAGATAACTCGTGATGCGCTGTGAGAATTAAATTTGCATTTCAAGACATGAAACTCATTTTTACCTTTTGCACAATAGTATGAATTACTCACAAATAGTTAAATCTCTTGCAATTCACTATAGAAATATATTTTTGAGTGTTTGATGTTTCTGCTTGGCGTTGGAGCTAAATGCTTTGGCTCGTCTTTTGCTCAATGCTTATGTAGAAGTAGGGAAACAAAATCAAGAAAAATAATATCACACAATTTCAAATTAAAATTTGAAAATAGAAATAAGAGGAAGAGAAGAAAAGAGTGAGAAATTTCTATCGAAACTTGAACCGAAAATCATCTTGAATGAATGAAATTTAGAAAGAAAATGAGAGTAGTGCAAAGGAGTGAGTTGGTGAACGAAATTAAACAAACAAAATATTCAAAGCAACTCCTCAAAATCTCTAAATATTTAATAGCAATGAAGAGGACATTAGTTTATGTAATTATGTTTGCCAATATGCTTTTCTGTAAACCAGTTATAGAATTGTAAAAGCTAGCTCTTAAATGGTGATACATGCATAAAACGTTAGAAGAAATTAATTTTTGACAAATGAAAGCTAACTAACAAACCAGCAAATAATATAAGTGATTTTTATTAGTTCATTATTTAGCAGAAAAACAAATAGAAAGTACAAGAAAATTAACGTTTAAATTTTATGCATGATTTACAAAATAAACAATAAATTAATGTGTAGTTATAATTCATTATTTAATAGGAAGCCCAATTAACCACATTCATGTAACTGTACTACTTTATTTAACATTTAATAGGAGGATTCTCATCAATGGTGAAGGTCAAAGTGATGTCTTTATTTCAATTTAAATATTTTTTTAATAAATTTTCTTAGAATGTATCTTTACCTCTTTGTATAAATTTATATTTGAAATAATATTATGTTGAAGGGTATTATAGTCATTCACCTTCGTAAGGTTATAAGGAAAAACATACATGTACTGAATTAAAGAAATGGCTGAATTAAATATACAACCGATCTTATACATACATTTGAGATAACAAGCCAAATATATTCATGCATCTTACATCACTAAACAACCACTTTATTGTTCACATTCATTGCTTAAATCATTCTGATAACTAAACTAATTAAATACACTCTTTAACACTAAATAATGTCATACGAAACAACTAACTAATATAAACACGCTTATTATACATATTACACTTGCTCAATATATATATATATATATATATATATATATATATATATACATATACTTGTAAGGGTTTGCACGGGCCCAACATAAAGAGTCATAAACTAAACTTCTAACAACCCTTGTACTCTGTTACCTTCTCAAACAACTTTAATACTATGAAATCCAACAAATTCATTGTATCATCAAGAACAATGGGAAATAGTACTGACAAAAATAAACAACCCCTTTAATATATGACGAAATATCGTAGGAAATAATCAAAACTTAGATGTGTAAATATCATGAACATGCTCAGCAGAACAATAGCCTAGCCATCAATGTGGTTGAGGAGCCTTAACCGAGGTTACTGATAAGTTCCATCTCATTCAATATTCTTTGGTTGGTAGCCAACTTTGTTGAATGTCTTTGGTTGGTAACCAACTTTGTTGAATATCTTTGGTTGGTAGCCAACTTTGTTGAATGTCTTTGGTTGGTAGCCAACCTTGTTGACATTGAAGAAAAAGAAGAAAAAGTGTGTACAAATTGTCAAATATAGTAGGCTTTAGAGAGTGAGGCTTTGGCTATAAAAGGAGAGCTTAAACTCTCATTTCAATACACCAACAAAGAGAGGAAGAAAGAGTGAGGTTTCACAGACAAGTCTGTGAGGAAAAAATAGAGAGTGAGCGATATTGTAGTAAGGTGAGAATATCAAAAGAGTGTTATTTCTTTTGAGCGTTGTTGTGGTGAGTATTTTACTCGGATCTACAAAGTGTAAAATTCCTTGCTATAGTGAAATCAGTTGCTCGTCTCGGGCCGTGGTTTTTTCCCTTATTGAAAAGGGTTTTCCACGTAAAAATCTTGGTGTCGTTCTCACTCTT
>MCJB01051203.1:0-37453 GCA_002018475.1 Nicotiana obtusifolia | reverse complement strand
AGATCAATTTAAATAATACTGCTTGTACATAAGAAAATAGTTTGTTTTATTTATTCATTTTTTAGCAATCAATATTAGTAAATTTCTCATCTTTACCATTCAAACTGAAGATGGCTCGATATTTTTATTACCTCACACTGCTAACGCATTAAAGTAGGGGCAACATTATATATATATATATATATATATATATATATATATATATATATGGAAAGAAAATGTAAAGGATAATTTGGAAAATATAAATTTATGGTGGGGATAGTTTTGTCTTGAATAAATTAATTTTCTGCTTCTTGGAAGAAGTTAGAATTTCTGATTCTTCCCAAAAGCAGAAAAACTGCTTCTGCTGTTGGTCAAAAGTACTTTTTTATTTTGGCCAAACACATTAAATTTTTCAAAAAGTACTTTTTTGACCAAAAAAATACTTTTGACCTCCGAGAAGCTTGGCCAAACAAGCTCTTAATCTGACTAACATTTGCTTTCACATTACTGTTTCACCTGGGGCGGATGCATGTCGTTTCGTCAGAAAATTTTACGAAATATATATATATAGTAATATTGTACTAAGGAAGAATGAGAGATTTTGTGGACTTTTGTCAGTGCTAATGTATAAGCCTCTAAGGTACTTTTAAAGGCGTAGTTAATTGCCTCCTTACCTTGCTAGGAGTAGAATTTTAGGAAACATGCCTACTACTTTAATTTTGAAAATTTAATTTCCAAGTACTTTAAAAGTTCCAATGAAACTAAAGCTAATAACTAAACGTAGTATTGCCAAAAATTAAACCATACAAGTACTTAAGTGTTTAATTTGGAACTTTATAGAGGTGCAACGAGGTACGTGTGTAATTAGTGTTTGTCCCCTAAATTACCATGCCCACAACTAAATGTATTTGGGTCGAATTACTTGAATAAATTCTTTCTTTAAATATTCTTTTTTTGGAAAGCTTTTGAGTTTGGAAATTTTCCTATTATATTCTTTTCTATCAGTAGGAAAGCAATTTCGTAATAACGAAACCATTCTTTTCCTGCTGCATTTAGGTTTAGTGGCGATTAATTAAGCTCTTATTATTAATTATTTCCTTAACATTAATTTCTACAAATTGAGAAACCAAAATTTCCAAATACTCGAAATTTTCCAAATAATAAAAAGATTTTCCTAGTAAAATATGGTTATTTAAAGGGGCATTTGCATCCATTAATTGGTGCATTAATATTCAAATTATTCTCTTTGAAGTTAAGCCATGGCTTTCACCAAAAGAACAATAATGCTTCTTCTGTGCTTTATTATAGCTGCTTCAGTTGAACTCTCTACGGCTGCTGTATATGAAGTTGGTGATTCTGAAGGTTGGATTGTAGGCAACGTTGATTATAATGATTGGGCTTCTTCAAAGAATTTTCAAGTTAATGACATCTTGAGTAAGTAGTCGTTTCCTCTCTTTTCATATTGTATATCGTAGTGCTTTTTGGTGAGGAAACGTATTCCTATTAGAAAAAATGAAGAACGTTGGTCCAAACAGAAACAAAGAAATTATTTTGAACCCGTTGAATTCCCCAGGTGTCCTTAAGAAATTAAATCCCCTCATTGTTGTTTAAAGTTGTAAATTAATTCCTCCTATAATAGAAAGAAAAAATTATTTTGTAGTAACGGCATTTCAAATTATAAAACTTCGGCGAACTCAAATGACAGAACAAATCACACTTCACTCTTGAGTTATTTTGGAAAAACAATAATGCAAAGAAGAGGGGGAGATTTTTTGCGGTGTGAAAAATAAGCCACACATATGAATTTATAGTCTGTTTGGCCAAGCTAGAAAAATTAGCTTATTTTGAGAAGTGTTTTTTTTTTTCGAAAGTACTTTTGGTGAGAAGCAGTATGTGTTTGACTAATTAACTTGAAAAGTACTTTTAAGCAGCAATTAGTATTTGGCTATGTTTTTAAAAAGTGATTCTAAGTGTATTTTTCTCAAAAGTGATTCTCAAAAAAGTGTTTTTGGGAGAAGCTACTTTTTTCTGCTTCTCCAAAACAGCTTCTGCTTCTACTCAAAAGTATTTTTTTTTTCTTCTAAAAGCTTGACTAAACACTTTAACTTTGAAAAAAAAATTATTTTTAAAAAAAAAAATATTCAACTTGAAGAAGCTTGGCCAAACAGATTCTCATAAACAATAAAAATGTGAGATGGGGAGTACAATCGAAAAAGTACTTTTTCATATTCACACATTAAAAAACCAACAAATTCAACATATTATTTAATCAGAGTAAATTAGTATCATTTAGTACAAACGAGTGTGAGTAAGTTATTCTACTTCAACATTTATTTTTCTTTCTATCTTTAGAACCAAACAGTTAAAATAGCTAGGAATTTCATGAATAGAAGAGAAAAAATAACAAGGATGATGCGTGTGCATATACATGGAGCACAGATAATACCTTCTACTAGATTCCTTCCCTCTGCTTTTTCCTTTTTTTTTTGTGACCCAAAAATAATAATAAAAGACTAATGAAATTTGATTAAAACTTGTTAAATTTACAAGGGAAAGTTGTCGATTTTATTTTATTTTATTTTCTATGGACTAATAGAGGGTGTCAATTGAACTTGCAGATTTCAATTACAACAACAAATACCACAATGTGATGCAAGTGAGTAGTCAAGAATATTATTCATGCACAGTTACAGATCCAATAGCCACTTTAAACACAGGCAGAGACTCCTTTACACTTTCAGCCCCTGGCGATTACTATTACCTTTGCGGGGTTCCTGGCCATTGCCAAATTGGCCAGAAAGTTCATATACAAGTTAGTGGTTCTCAGGCAAAGAGTGTCCAAGGAAATGCTAATCCATCTGATGCAAGTGCTGTTTCATCCCTTTTTTTCTTGTGGTTTTCTATCATGGGCATACTTGGAATCTGCTTTTTTTAAGTCGAGGCGAAGTCAGAAGTTTTAGTTTATGAATTTTGGATCACTATAACGTGATTTCACACCTACTTCTAGGTTTTTTAACTTCTTTCTTTTTAATGCTAATGTATAGTTGGTGCTCTTGCTATAGAGGTTTTTTTTTGGTTTACTTTATTTTGATACCATCATAGAGAGTATCACCAACTGAAAAATGTAATGTTGTTGGTAATGAGAATTATTTAAACATAGAATTTTAGGGTACTATAATTATTTTATCATGATTTTAATCCTTGTATTATATTATTGAGCTCAATATAATTTCATGGAGAAAAAAGTGCCATTCTTTTCGAGATAGACATAAAGAAGGCATAAATGTTCGGCACCCCCCTGAATTTTTGTTTAGTCATCCTTAAACTTTATGTAAGTTTTAATATCTCTTGAATGTGGCAATTTGATAGCCTCGATTCCCTAGATATTGGTGTGGTAAAAAGCATAAATATACTCTCTTTTAGGCAGCGTAAAAAAATCGTAAATAAAGCTTTCAAGTAAAATATTTTTCAAATATTAATTGTAAGATAATCAAATATAATAATTTACTATTGTTCCAATACTGTAATGTGGCTTCACACCTACTTCTAGGTTGTTTAATTTTTTATTTCTTGTTCTAATATGTAGTTGGTGCTTTCCATAGAGTTTTTTTCGCTTACTTCATTTTGACACCATCATAGAGGGAATCACCAACAACATTTTCCTTTTTTATCAAAATTGTCTAAATATTCTATATTACCCGCCCTAAATAAATTTTTGTTATAAATTATATACAATCCATTATTAATGTCTTAAATTAGAGAATTCAGTTACATCATTTTCCTTTTTTTCTCGTTCATCTTTCCTTGTTTTTCTGCTGCCTTAATTGTTTGTAAAACAATCTAATTTTCAGTTGATTCTCTATATTTTTGTACCAAACACAAACTACACATAATTTCTCTCTGCTAAAGATACGAAATCTGAAAGCAGAATTTTCGTACCAATTCATCAACTTTGTACTCTTCTTCTTGTTATTAATTATGAGTATTATATTATTATTGTAATTCAGCAATTGGCTCTTGTCAAATAGAATAAAAGGAAATTGATCCTTTATTCTAAGTTAATGTAGAGTACAGATTCATCAAGCGGCTCACATCAGCAGCCTCAACTTCCACCTTCTTCTGTTTTCACCCCACAGATGAAGAATTCGCCGTTCATTACCTCAAGAAGAAAGCTGCTTCTAGTCCTCTTCTCGTTGCTATTATTGTTGAAGTTGATCTTTACAAATTTGATCCCTGGGAACTCCTTGGTATATGTTTGCTCCCTTATAACAAATAAGAAAATAAAATTCTTATAGAAAACACTGATTGCAGGTGAATGTGAAGCGTGATTAATCAACTATGAACATATAGCAAATTTCTATAAAATTTGACGATAATAAATTATTTTTTCAAGCTTGAAATTATAAATGGTTATACTTACGATTATGCTTCAACATAGTGGTCGCTGGGATAGCTTCAGGAAATATGTTGATTTTGATGTCGATGAAATTGTAATCAATTAAGATTCAAGTTACAGTGCTCTAAATGCAAATCGAATAAGAAAGAATAATATATGGTAGTACAGCATAAAAATTAAAAAATAAATTTCTTACAATTTCATACAAATGTGATATATCTGCAACAACATATATACTACAAACAAATTTCATACAACTAATTCTATAGTATACAACTTATTTACGACTTATCTACAACTTTCATACATTATTTTTACCCAGTTAAATACATCTGCAATATCATACAACTTAAATATAATTTTCATACAAATTTATACAATGTCTTTTGTATGTATTACATATTTTATATGTGGTGTGTTCTTCTTGCTCTCTGAAATTCCAATCAAAACTTTTTCTCTTAATACAATTTTGATACATATCAACAACTTTATGTAGAAAGATAATATTAATAACTTAAATACAAATTTCATATAATGATTCATACATTATACAATTATTTTTTAACTTTCACATAACATTCAAATAAAAAACTATAAAACTACAATTTAAATACAATTTGCATACAACTTTAATATAATTTCATAACTATTGTAGGACATGTGTTCTTCCTATTCTTCTTCTTCGAGTTTCAATCTGGAATTCAGCCAAAATCAAGTCTAATCTTCACCAAACACCCTCAAATTTGAGATATAAGCTCCAAAGAATATTCCTAATTGTTTGCAACAACACCCAATCCAAACAAATAATAGTTTTTGAAAACTCAAATTCAAATTCAAAGCTTTGAAACTTTTTAATGGTTGTCAATGATGGAGAGTCAAACACCTTCAAAATTTATTGATTGATAATTTCAATTCGAACACCAATTGTGCAACGTGCAAGAAAATTACTAAGTTAAAACTCTATATTAAAACAATTGAAATTTATTGATGAATTCCCTGAAAAAAGAGAGGATAAAAAGCATAGAAAATTGAAGGAAGATAAATTGGTGAAAGAACAAAGAAGGAGAGAGTGAGAGAAAGAGAGAGAGAGAGAGAGAAACAGAGGCGGAGAGAGAGAGAGAGAAAGAGAGAAACATAGGCGGAGAGAGAGAGCAGGAATGGAAAATAATCCGATTCAATTCCTAATATAAAGGAATACTCATTAATATTAATTTGTATGTAATTGATAAATTGTATACCCATATAATTAAGTTAAAACTTGATTAGATAGAATAACAAAATTTTATATGTAATATAGGAAGGCAAAAATCCCATAAAATATAGCCTAAATACACAACGCTTCATGATATCAACAAATCCTATAGATTTCATCCATATCCATCCAACAAACCTTTCTTCCACTTTCACCCATATTCATATCAAATATTTCAGATTTTTTTTCTTATTTTGTTTTCCTTTTATTTTTTCCTAAAGCAGATTGCCTTTTATTTTTCTATCTTTCATGCTTATTTTTTGTCAAAAAATCACCAAAAAGGAAAAGTGCACACTGTTGTTATTATTATTTGAACTTAAGCAACTTAAATGCATCCTTATATAAAATTATACATGAAATACAGTGTATATACTGCTTTATACACTGCTTTATATATATATATATATATATATATATCGTAAGTTGAACCCTTCTGTTCCTTCTTGAACCCTGACGAATTTCCGTCTTTACAATATGTTATCACTTATCATATGTGAAATCAATATGTTCCAAAAGATAGATGATAGTTTTTTAGGCATGAAGATAAGTTACTGTGAAATTTTACATTTTCATCCATTTATGAATAGTGAAAAAAAATCTTATCTAGCAGTTTAGCAAAACTTTTCTTTTAAAGAGTTCCCGTAATTTCTCATTATGCTGTAATTTAGTGCACGTGCACTAGACAGACATACTATAACTAATATATATATATATATATATATATATATATATATATTCAAATAAACTCTAAAAAGTATATATACATATTAGGAGATGCACCCACTGCTTTTAAATTTTGAATTATTTATAAATTACTTTCCACACCTAAAAAGAAGTTAAATGTATTCCGTGCATCGTGTTGGTAGGAGGAGGGAGGAAACAGATATTTAATGACGACAACAATAACTGCGCCTCAATTCAGCAAGTTGAAGTCGGTTGTATGATTTCTCACTAATCACTCCGCGTCGCTTCATTCTTATATAATATAATCTTATTAATGATAGTGATGACTAAAAAAAAAGAACCTGGAAGATTAAGGTGAAAATTGTCAGTGTTCTTCTTGAACCATCTTTGATGTTAGCACAAAATCTTCATATATTTGAGTTGGTGTAGCAGCTGTAGCTCCCTTTGGATTCATTTTCTGTGCTTCTTTTCTTTCTTTTTTTGCTGATATGTAATCTTTCCTTTATTCTTTGTTCTTGTTGATGGAAATGATGAAGTGTGTAGTTTATATATACACAGAAAAATCCGCAAGAGAACTTTCTTGAGATGCTTTCTCTGCTTATACACCTTTTCTTTACTCTACTGAGTTTTCTTGTACACACACACAAAAAAAAAAAAAAAAAAAAAAAAAAAAAAAAAAAAAAAATATTGAGAAGAATTCCTAAATCGGAAACATGAAGCGTAGAAGCAGACACGGAGGAGACACTGACAAAAAGGCACCAAAAGGAATTATCTCTGTACATAAGGTCAAACAGTAACATAACTGTCCTCTTTGGGCGACTGGTGCACACAGTGGGGATTTAAGGGCGGAAGTGTGTTCATCCGATCCTCCTTCGTCAGAAAATTACATTGTTTATATAGGAGTAAATTCTATTTTTACGTAAAGATATAATATCTTGAACTACCTTGACACAAGCCAAAAGCTTGGTTTAGTGGTCAAGGGGGTTTAGATTTTGTAGAAAGTTGAAAGTTCAATTCTCGTTAGCTGCAATCTAATTCTTTTCACTTTAGATGCTTTTTTTAAAAAGAATTTCAAAATATTTCTCTGTATAGATATATTTAATTTTTATGAGGTCCACTATAATATATTTGTTTTTTTATAAGTATACATGTATACTATGTGGGTTTTCTATATTTTTCTTATAAATTTATGTTAAATTCTCAAAAATACGAAGTAATTGATCTTTAATTGAATTAGAAAAGGAATGCGCGTAAAGAAAATACATCCTCTGTGATATATAACGCTGGAGAATACTTTGGAGATCGGAAACAAGTTGCCGGGCTGATGTTGGTCCAGTTCAACCAAAATTCTCATCCAGAATAAAACCCCAAGTTTAAAGTTCGAAAAAATCAGTGCTCATCCAAAAGAAAAAGAAAGGAGTCACATGTGCTCTATTTGTTTTTACTGGATTAGTTCAAAGATGAAGTCTTTCTTATTTGTTCATTAATTATTGTACATTGGGCAATTTGTAGAAATAAATCGGAGCTTTTATTTACTTGCTTGAATGGCAACAATATTTACTTCACTCTAGCACTTATTTTTTTTTGCCTTGCCTTTCCTGAAACTCGGTTGTCTTAGATTGACTTATCAGTCTATTTTTGGCGGTGGTTATGTAAAGGGGAGGTGGTGTACGAGGAAAAAAAGGAGGAGGAGTGAAATGGACTGGAGCGGTGAGATGGCATGCCACATGGCATCTACCTAAGTAAAATATCAGGTCATGTGAGATGATGTTGACCATAGTGGACCTAACGACAAAAGGGTATTTTTGTTTCAATTCTATAACGTCTGGGGTTGTAATCAACTGATAGTATAATGAAAGGTATAAATAATTCTTTTCGCATAGTAAAGTAGTATTTTTGACCCTTCTTCATCGATATAATTGGATCAGCATTTCGCGAAATTAAGTTTTTTGATTCGATTTTTGAGACATGGAGCTACTGGTTTAAGTTGATTTTGGCGTGAGATCATTTAGTTTCAAGTTGAAAACTTAGATGCTTTATAATAGCCAGGGACTGAAAAGTAATAGCGTCTCAGCCTGTGTTAAAAGTGGCTATTGGAGATGTAACGTTGCATGAGTCACATTCTTGGCTACTCACTTGCATCACATTGTGGTATTGTAATCGTGGTTGAAAAATGCACGTCAATTGACAGCCTCATTTACTTAGTCAATGGAAAAGTTAAAAATTAAATTGAGAATACTTAATTCGAGAGAATACATAATTACTCCCCTCAACTAGTCTCAATTTATTAATTACATACTTAAATTTTACGGAAATTTTATAATTTCCCTAAACTATTTTGAAATGGAATTATTTCACTCTTTTTTGCTGACATGGCATAGAAATTGATTACACTTTCTATCAAACGCATGAGAAACAAGTAGAAAATAAGCACTCTTGACCAAAATATCAGTAACATTGGCTGGAAAACTTCATTTTTGGCCGTCCAAGCTCCATTACTCCACTTTTCTTTCACTCCATCTATAATTTTTTCTCTAATTCTTTGAAAGACCCATCATTTATATCTCACTAACTATAAACCCAACTCTTTTATCTCACGAAAATTATTTGTTTGAGCCATAGAAAACAAAACCTAAATAAAATTGCTTAGTTGAGCCAAAGAAAACAATAGGTCGTCTTGTATGCTTTCTCTAGAAATTTACTTCAATAATAAATCTATATTTCTTCTTTACTGAGTCTAGTATTCTTGTCAAAATATTCACTACATCATTTTGAGCAATTTTTTAGCTTTGGAACTTTTATTTGTAAACGAGGACAATAGTATTGGTAATGGGGTTTAAGTTTTTCATTAATTACATAATAAAGCAAAGGGAAAATGAGACTAGTGTTCTCGATATTTTTTTCTCACTATTTAGGAACAAGCTCTTTATGATTTATTGATTTCTCAGTTAAATATTGGTGGGATTTGGTAATTTTTTTTGTGATGATTCAACGAATGATTTTAGTTTGATGGTTCAAAACTGGTGAAAATATGATGAGAAGAAGATGGTGGGAAAAAAGTGAAAACAAAAGAAGCAAAAATCATATTTTAGAAAAAAATGACGTGGCAATACATATGTAGTGCGTGAGTATCACTGCCCAACTAAAATCTAGTCTTCGTCACGTGAGGTGGTAATAATTTCACTTTGAACAAGTTCAGGGGGATTATAGGACCCCCGCAAATTTAAGGTGTGTAGTTGGAAAAACAGGACAAGGTAAAGGGGGTAATTATGTATTCTCCTAGTATTTTATTATGATTAAAGTTATAAAATGTATATACACCAAGATATATAATTTGCATTCATTGGTGTAGTGTACGAATCAGTATTAAGTGTGAATAATTTTTTCTTTGTAAATTGAAAAATATAAATGATCGTGAACAGAGGCGGACCCAGGATTTTAATATGATGATTGCAACAATATTTTTGGTAGTTTTATACCTTTTCAAAAAAACTAAACTAATTATCCTTATCTATCCATTAGTTTTTCTACGCACCAAACTAATTACCCTTCCTACCCGTTTTGTGTGTAATTGTTTCTTCTTCTTTTTTTCTCATTCTTTTTTCTTTTTTTTTCTTTTTTTTCTTTTCTCCTTTTATTTTTTCTCATTTTAATTTTTCTCTTTTCTTTTTTCTGTTCATATATTTTTTTTATAGAATTATATTATTCTTTATTTTCTTTATTCACTATAGCCTGGTTTTATACTCAATTTGGCTCGTTTCCTTTTTTTTTTTTTTTTTTTTTTTTTTTTTTTTTATTTCCTTTTATTTATTTTTGTAATTTCGTGTTTCTTTTCTAATTTCATTGAACTTTTTCTTAATTTCCTTTTTTTCCCATATTACTATTTTATGTCTTTTGACAATTACTTCTTATACAATGAATATTATTTTCATGGAACTCCATCAAAAATTCATTTTTAAGAAAATATTTGCAAGGACCTAGTTGAAAAAATTTAAATAAAATTAATGAGTTACTTATTTATTACAGTGTACTGTTATATTATATTGTATACTATAACAGTATAATGTTACTATAACCATAACTTTAGCCTTGCACGATAGTACCTAGATGATTCAGCAAATAGCAGTCAAAGTATACTATTATGGTATATTGTATATTATCACAACATATTATTGCAGTATACTACATATCATACCGTTATAGTATATTGTATACTATAACAGTATACTATTGTAATATAGCTACATACTCCTACAACATATTGTATACCGAGGGGCTATACTATTAGTTAACTGTATTCTTCTTCGATTATTACACTATACTTTTGTAGTATATTGTATACTATAACAGTATACTGTTGCACTTTAACTATATACTCATACAGCATATTGTATACCGTAGAGGTATACTATTGTAATTGTGATCATCGATTTTCAGTTGAAAAATTCGATCACAATCACCTCAAATCAACTCCAAGTGCGATCAAATTTCAGTATGAACTTTCCGAAGGTACTATAAGCAATATTTAATAACACCTATTCTGAATCAAACAAGAAATCTTCAAAATAAAATTTCTAAATTCAAGAACTTCAACCCCAACAAATGGTAGATATTCAAATACACATAAAATTTCAGATCCGGGAAGCTTACTTGAAGGTACTATAACTAAGATTTTATAGCACCCACATCGAATCAAACAATAAATCTTCAAAATAAAATTTCAAATTCAGGAGCTTCAAGCTCAACAATGGTAGGTCTTCGTACAAATACAAAAACCAAATCTAGGAAACTTAATATATAATCACAACAACACATGGGTTTAGAAACACAAATAAATACACACAAAAAAAATACTAATATAGAAAGAGGATTTTATGCTGAAACTCATGTACAATAATATGAAAACTTGTCTTTTAAAATTTATATAGAAAATTCACAAAAAAAAAAGGGGTAAATGCATGGGTTTGTACTGAATTTTCATCATCCACTAAAAAGACTAAGCTATGGGTGTTTTTTTAAAGGAGAAAGGAACGTTTGGGGTGTGAAGCTCTGCTTGTTTAGAGAAATTGTAAAGGAAAAATGAGATTGGGTAGGCGGTAAATAGTTTAGACCGTATAGGTAGGAAAAATAAATTCTTTGGCTTTGGGTATTAAAGGCAAATAGTTTGGGTTTAGTGGGTATAAAGTGAGATTTTCTATATATTTTTTTCAATCAGTGCCTACTAAAAGCTTTTAGTGTTTAGGATACCAAATTATTTATACAATCATTTTTAAGGTGTATATATATATATATATATATATATATATATATATATAAAAGATTTTTGCCGTAATTTATGGGTTCAGTTATCCCTTAACGCTATATATAGGTCCCCTCTGATCAATGAGGAAAGACTACTTACCCAAGGTGTCCTTAACTTGAAAATTCTTAGCAGAAGCCCGCTGATTGTAATCAACTTCGTATACATTACCAGCCTAATAAACAGGGGCCGTAGAGAGTTCAATGGAAACAACCATAAAACACAGAAACATTATTGTTCTTTTTGTGAAAGCCATAGCTAGCTGAACTTCAAAGAGAATACTATGAATAATGATGTAATTGATGCAAAGGCCTCTTTGAATCAGCGCCACAAAACCTTTAATTGGAAAAATTATATTTAAAATACTATTATTAATTGGAAAAATTAGTTCTCTCAACGTATGGAAATAACTATAAAAGAAATAGTAATCTATATTATATTAAAAGCATGAAGGCCCTTAGCAAAATGTCGTTCGCCTTTTTTACCCTTTAAAATGGAGGTCATACTGGACAAACTAGTCTTATTAAATTATTTTTCCTAATATTTAGGAATAACATTTAATTAATTATCTAATATTTAAGAATAACTATTTAATTATTTTCCTAATTTAAGGACTTTGATATCAACTAATTGTTTGTTAATAATATTTTCCATATTTGAACTAGGTAGGAATTCAAAATCAACGTATTTCTTATAAATATGGTACTATATTTTGCATCCGATAAAAATTAAATATGCACACTTTTGACAAGTACTTTCAAAGACGTATTTTTGATATTGTGTTTGCCCCAAAAATTGGAAACAAATCAATTGAATTTTGAGCGTGGGAAACGATAAGTAAGTGACGAATTTGATTGCAAACAAGTATACGATAAGAGAGAAAGGATATAATACTTGAGAGAGAGATTACAATTGCAAAACTAGGTAATCAATATATTGCCTTTTGTTTCTTGTTTTCAGCTCCCAAAAAACGTCCCCCTCAACCCAGTGCATTAATACATATATATAGGAAAAATCTACCCCCCCCCCTGGTTGCCCACGTGGTGTCTCTTTCAATCATTTCAGTGTCCTTGTATAGTTGGTAGAACTCATACACGTTTGGTGAGGGTTCTGCAGATTTGGTGGATGTACTGCAGGTTGGGTGAGGACCCCACGTGCCATGAATAGCTCTGAGCAGTGTCGCTGACCTTTGATCACCGGTTGGCAGCGAACGCAACGGGCATATCGATGGGGTCAAACTCGGGATGGCCTATCGATCGCCATATCGAATCTGGCCTTGATCTGTCCCGACTTCGATGCTCGGTCAATGGTTCGAGCATCGATCATCCGGTTTTTGGTGTCGACATCACACATCGGTCCGAACATCGGTTAAATGATTCGACCTCGATATAGGATATCAGTCCGATCACCGATCATATGGTTCCGATTGCCGGTCTGGTAACCGGTCCCGAGGTTCAACCTCGAGATTCAACCTCGATTGATCCTTTTATGGAAAACCCGATTTTGCCTTACACATATTGAAAGTTGTTATTAAACTAAGACAAATAAAAGGTAATTAACTTATCAATTTCTAATTGAAACACGGATATAATAAATAACAACATTAACCATTTGTTTGATATTAGACGTCTTTTATCACTAAATAAGACTTTTTCTAGAGAATTTAAGTTAAAGAATAAGTAAATAGTAGTTATTATTTGTTGTAGGTTTAAATTACTTGTAGAATTATAAGCAATTAATTCTATCTTAATAAGACATAGAAATTACTTTTTTGTGAAAAAAATATGTTTGATTTTTTGGAGTATATAATAATATGTCCATTACTGTTTAATCTAACGCTCCTTCTATAAATTTTATGTACAAAAATATAAATACACGTTTTATTAAATACTATAATTAGATATAAACTAACTCATTATCTATAATTATAATACTCTTTAGCTTAATATCAACTTCAAGAAATACTTTCAGAATGACACATGAGAATTGAATGACAAATATGGGAAGACATGCTAAGAGAGTGTACTCTAAAAGAGCGCCCTTCGCGAAGTATTGATCGATATTTTTATCCTTCAAAAATAAATTTTAGACAATCTAGCTAATTCGGATCAATATTCTATCATTTTTTGAAAGTTATATTTTATAATATAATTTTATTATATAATTCAAATATATTATTCAAAAATTGTTATAAAATTTTAAATTATATATATATAGGTACACGCGAGAAGCGCGTACCCTAAAGCTAGTTGTAATAAGTACTTATGTACCACAAAACCCTTAATTGTAGTAAGTACTTATTTTTCCTATTTAATTAGGAAGAATTGTATTATTACAAAATTCTCTTCTCTAGTTATGGAGATGAGTATAATAGGAAAGTGTCCGAACTGAAAGGTTTCCACAAGTGTTACTTTTTTGCATTCAACGAAACAAATAATTAGAATTTTGATTTTTCTATATATACTGCACTTATGTAAAGTTCCAAATTAAACATGGTAAGTGCGTGTTAGATTTCTTTTTTTGGTAATACGTTTAGTTCTATTGTAACTTCCAACGTACATGGAATTTGACTTTCCATAAATGGTATATTCCTCTTTCCTTAAATTCTAGTCCTTGCAAGGCAAGGGAAGCCATTAACTACGCCTATAAAAGCCACACAGTTCAGAAACTCAGACGCTCATTCACTCAAATCATAAGTATTCAGACTCCAGAGTCTCTAATTTTTCATTACTATTACCATAAAGATCATAGCAGTTTATAATTTATGGCTTTATTCAAAGAAGCAATTATGATCGTGTTGGTGGTGATGATGGCTACCGCGGGATCTACCGCGGCTGTTGTATATAACGTTGGTGATTCTGCAGGATGGACTTTCGACCAAAATTATGATCAATGGGTTTCTTCCAAAAAATTTCAAGCTGGTGATACCCTTGGTAGGATCTTCGTTTTCCTTCTTTCTTTTTTTAAGTACTTGGGTCGTTTAGTAGGATGTATTAAGAAAAATAATATATGTTTTAGGTTTGGTATTATTAATTCCTTGTTTGGTAGTATTTTTACACCTATGTATAACTAATATATGTATTACCAAAACACCATATTCAGTACTATTTTTATACATAGCAAATCATGACTAATAATACTATTATTTTTAATGCATGAATAAGAATATATAAAGATAAAACGGTCTTTTCAATACACCAAATCAATGCATGTAATTTTTAATATATCATATTAAACGATGAATAATATATAATTTCAACATAACTAACTCCATCATCGTTAATACACCCTACCAAATTAAACGACTAAGCGTTGTACATTCCTTTGCCTATTACTTTGGGTATGTAATCATACTTTCTCCCCTCAATTGTAAATACATTCTATTGGTTCAATTGTTTCTTTTTTATGTTATTTTATCCAGATGTGTGAAATCAAAAGCGTCTGAAATTAGTAAAGGTTATTGCACAAAGGCTAGTCGATATGATTGGCCGATTCTACCATCTTAAACTAGTCAAATTCTATTTTTAATTATGACTGTCAAACAATATGTTCTTTTTTTTAGTTTTGATTAGTGCAACTGAAACAATATGCATCTGTTTATGTTTTTCTTTTTCTTTTTCCGTTAACATAACAATTGTTTATCAGTTTTCTATAAGGTTACTTATTCAGTAAAAGAATACTACCCAATTGTTTAGTTAGAAGTAACACTCCAATTGTTTAACACATGCAGTTTTCAACTACGATCCACAATTGCACAATGTGAAGCAAGTGAACGTGGACGATTACATTGCATGCACAGATAAAGCTCCAATTGCCAGCTTCAACTCCGGCCACGACTCAATTAACCTCCCAACTCCTGGCGATTACTTTTACTTGTGTGGCATTCAAGGTCATTGTGATATTGGACTCAAAGTTCACGTTAAAATCGCAGCTCCAGCGAACACTCCACTGACTCCGGCGTCTCCCTCCAATCCAAATAATACTAGTCCTGCAACTCCATTGAGTCCTCCTGTTAATTCTGTGGAGTATCCTTATTTTCCTGGTTTTCCCATTAATTACAACTACACTAGTGATTCTTGTTATTCATCCAACTGGTTTCCCACCAGCATGGTATTGCCATTGTTTCTTCTTCTCTGCTTCTTTGAAGTAATGGTTTAGATACTAAACTGCAGGATCATACAATGTTTTATTTCTTTATTTTTCCTTTTTAGGTCAAATTTTTTCGCTAGACTGGCTCTTTGAGTTGTTAGGAATATTTTGCTTTGGAGGTTATAGGTAGTATTGACTTTGTAAGTGGTTTATCCACGTATTTATTATAGTTAAATTTAGATTCTGATTCGTTCTTAGTATATATTGTTAAATTCAGTTTTTATTTTATGGATTATTTATTTAATAGATCCTAATTGCTCCTTAATTAATAGCCAACATCAAGACGTTGTGAAAAACATTATAGAACCTACAAACTGTATCCATTTTTGACGACATAATATTTTTTGTCTTCTTTTTAAATCCTATCTTTGTCACCCAAAGAAAAAAAAAAAAAAAAAAAGGGAATGAGAAAACGAGTAGAAAATACTAAGGCATTTGCTACGTGATGTTCTTGGGGTCACCAAGTCCCTGTCTAGAAAAAGGAATTTCGATTACCATTACTCCTTTCCCGATAAGTCTTAATCCACGATTTTGAACATTATGTTGTTTGACTTCGAGATTTTATCATAGTCTATCAAATTTACTAGATTTACTTATTTTAATAGATTTTTAAACACATATGCAGGTCTAGAGCAAATGTTATGAGCTATATAGGACACCTACTTACAGAGTCTATATAGGACATGGATGTAAACACCTTGCTTTTGGCCATCCTATCTACTTTAAATTAATTTAATATTTAAATCTTTATTTCTCATTCTATTTTGCATTAATTTTTTGTTTTTATATTTATTTTCTTTATCTTCATTTTAATTTTTTTTTACATTAAGGAAATGCAATTGCTAAGACGTATGTGTTACAAAAGTTTCTTCTTTAAAAGGTTGGCTATTTCGTGAATCTTTATTCCAAAGGAAAAAGAGATTTCAAATTATCAATTATAGAAAAATCTAGGTTTCGTTCAATTTTGCTTATTTCAAATTTTAGGAATTTTTATATCTAAGTAGATAAACCTTTATTTTCTTAATGTTAATTTATTTTATTTTAATTTTACTCAATTTGCAAACTTTTAGTCTTTTCCCGAAAATAATTTAAAAGAAAGTTGACCTTTCAGAAAAAGCAAGAACAAAAAGGTGAAAATAGCACGGGTTAGCCAGTTTTCGGACTAATAATTGAAAAATAATCAGCGTTTGCAAAGTCAGTAAAAAAATAGCCACTATTTTGCTGCAACACAAAAAGTTTCAGCATAATATACTGGAGATTGATGCACCTGTATATGAACTTCCAACATACTATGCTAGAACTCCACCACACGGAAAGTTGTAGTATAATATACTGGAGAATAAAGCATGTTTGTATGAACTTCCAGCATATTATGCTGGAAGTCCAGTATATTAAACTGGAACTCCAGTATATTATGCTGGAATATTTTCTAGATTTTGAACAGTGTTTTCGTTCATATTTATCTTTACATGAAAAGTGGCTAAATTTTGATTACTTTTGAAATTGTGGCTATTTTTTAATTAATACTTGTAAATTTGGCTATTTTTAAATTTCACCCAACAAAAAGAAGCTGAATTTGATGTGGCCCAACCTCATTGTTATACTTACTTCTCCAAGGCCACTAACACCCAACAAATGGCCTAAGCCCAACCACTCACTAGGTAAGATGCCCGTACTTTGAACTCCACGAATAACTACTGGACTTTGAATTAACATGGGAAACTTCAGAAATGACTATTGTTTGGAGTAGGGCCGTTCAAAACCGAACCGTAACCGTTAACCGAACCGATGGCTTATTGGCTTATTCGTATTGGGTTATCAGGGTATAGATGGTGAACTGACTGAGATCAACAGAAGCTATAGGAGTATTATTAGAAAATAAATCTGAAAATGCCTTCAAGTTTTCAATTATCACTTATTAAGTTGATAGACTTACCCATTTCCATCTTATTATTTCTTTTCAAAGTTATAACAAAGACGACCCTACAATTGAAGTTTTACTAGCAGATTTAGTCCTTACGGTTGAGCCCGACATTGTTCTCGTGGTGTTCAAGAGTTTCAGATTCTGCCCATATTTTTATTAAGAGTAATCAAAAAAATTTGCTCCAGAGATTGTTCTATATTTTCCATGACAAGTCTTCATTGAGTAATGTACTAAGGAATATGAACGGTAAGTTGAAATGATAAAAGCCAGTGAACTATACAGTTTGGCCATTTGGTATTCACAAGACTATGATTGTTCAAAAATATTCTATTTGGTTTAACCGATAAACGGTCCGATAATCGTTAATCCGATACCAATCCGCCCGTTATCTTAGTGGATGGCTAGAGATTACTACATTTATAATCTGATAAGTGATAAGCCGAACCGTTAAGCGTAATTATCCGCCCGATAAGCACCCCTAGTTTGGAAGCTTATTGCTGGGCGTAGCTATAATTTAGCTAATTACATTCTGTAGCTACTAATTACTTGCTATGGGATGTATGTCGAAGTATTCAATGTGGTTGTACACACTGTATTCAATTCGGATGTATTTGTTCTTGTATGTTTTATATTGTATTTAATTTTACTGTATTGAATTCATTTATATTCAAAAATAAAAAGAATCAAGAAATAGGGTGTATACTGTTTGTATATATTGTATTCAATTCGGTTATATTCATTATTAACTATCTTACATTGTATTCAATTCGGTCGTATACACTGTATTTAACTCAGTTATATTCATTCTTAACTATTTTACATTGTATTCAATTCGACTGTATTTAAACTGTAACGACCGACTTGCCGTTTTAAGAATTTGTGCCTCGTTCAGTGACTTAAGATCTCGAGCAGCTTTGTAATGCGTATTATAACTTGTTTGTGTGGTTGAGTTTGGATTTCGGACGATTCGGGATCAAATTGAAAGATCGACGTTAGGAATGCGGTCTCATATGCGATCGCATTTCTACAATGCGAGCCGTATATCTCATACTGAGATCGCAGACCAAGACAGATTTCTGGGCAAAGATCGACATTAGAAATGGGGTCTCATATGCGGTCGCATTTCTACAATGCGGATTGCATATCTCACACTGAGATCACAGACCAAGACAGATTTCTGGGCAAAGATCAACGTCAAAAATGCGGTCTCATATGCGGTCGCATTTCTACAATGCGGACCGCAAACCATACCGCACACTGAATGCAATGAAGGCTAGGGTTACAATCTGCGATGGCCATATCAATAATGCGGACCATATGTCTGGTATGTGACAGAAATGCGGTCGCATTTTAAACTTGAAAGGGCATTTTTATCCCAATTTTTTATCCTTTATAAATAGAAATAGTAAGCATTGGCTATGTAAAACCCACTGTTGTTACCATCTAAGAAACATCTCCAAAACACCCTAAATCAGCCTCGAAAATATGTCCAAATGAGACTTGCTTGGACAGATTCTTAAAAGAGGGGATTTCGGCTATTTTAAAGATATTTGGAGCTATAGAGCTCGGATTTAAGCGAATTTTGAGGCGACTTTCGGGAGATTTTCAAGGGAAACATCGGGGTAAGTGTTCGTAACTCAACTTTGGTCAAATTACCCCAGCATATCGCTATTTTTAGTATTTAATTGGTGATTAAGTTGAAAAAATTGTGAAAAATCCTTAAGTTTAGAGTTAAGATTTGGAGGTCGATCCGATGTCGGAATTCGATAATTTTTGTATGGTTGAAATCGTTGGGAAATAAGGAGCCCGTTGATGTGAAAATTTCTGAGCTTCGAGAAGTGGGCCCGAGGCTCGGGTTTTGCTAATTTCTGAATTTCTTAGTATTTTTCGATTGTTTTCGCTTGGGCTTTGTCCCCTCAGCATATTGTAACGTATTCGTTCTGATTTTGGGTAGATTCGATGGCGTGGAGGCCAGTTCGAGGGATAAAGACGTCGCGGGCTAGGGATTTAGCCGGTTCGAGGTGAGTAGTGATTGTAAATGATGTTCTGAGGGTTTGAAACCCCGGATTGTACATCGTAGTGCTATATTGAGGTGAGGCACGCGCTCGATGATGAGCGTGGGGTCGTTTACTACTAGGGATTGTGACTTGGTCCGTCCCGATTGATGATTTTCACCGCATATTTGACTGAAACTTATTTGTTATCATCATGATTTAGGCTGATTGCCATATTTGGGCTTCGTGCCAATTATTTGAACCCTTCGGGGATTTTTTCACTGTTTCCTCACTATGTTGACTTATTACTTGAATTCAGTCATGTTGTTTTCACTGTTTTACAACTCAGCCACTTTTACTCAGTTTTGAGACTTAAATAATATTTTAATAATTTTTTTGGGCTGAGAACTACTGTTTTACTATGCCCGAGGGGCTTGTAATGATTTTCTGACTGAGTGCGACCGAGGGCCAGATGTGAGGATTTACTGAGTGATATGAGGCCGAGGGCCTGAGATACTTTATATGCCACGAGGTGGCTTGTGACTAATATGAGGCCGAGGGCCTGAGATACTTTATATGCCACGAGGTGGCTTGTGACCGAATGAGGCCGAGGGCCTGACATACTTTATATACGCCACGAGGTGGCTTGATTGATATGAGGCCGAGGGCCTAGATTTACGCCACGAGGTGGCTTGATATTGCGCTTGGGCCGTAAGGGCCCCTCCCGGAGCCTGTACACCCCCAGTGAGCGCGGGTACCCATTGTGATGTGAAATATAGCCCGAGGGGCTGATATTGTACTATGTGATAGCCCGAGGGGCTGATACTGTTCCATGTGATAGCCCGAGGGGTTGGTATTGTTCTGAGATTTGAGCCCTAGGGGCTGGTACTGTTTTGTGATATTGCCCAAGGGGCGAATTTGTTGATACTGAGCCCGAGGGGCGATCGTCTATTTCTCTTTTATTTTACTTCACATTATCTACCTAAAAAATTACATGTTTTACCCGTTGAAAAGAGGTTTTACTGATTTCTCACTAATTTACTGTTTTCAAATGATGTTTTATTGCTTCATTATAAGATGCCTTGTGCTTTACGTGCTCTCTTACTTCCAATCGTTATTTATATTTATTACTCACTGAGTCGGAGTACTCATATTACTCCCTGCACCATGTGTGCAGATTCAGACGTTGTTGGTTCCGCTCAGGAGTGCTGACTCCTCCCGTCCAGGCGGTGATTCAAAGACTACGAGGTAGTTGTTGGCGTCCGCAGCCCCGTATCTCTCTTATCTTGCTGTTTCCATGCTCTTCAAACAGTTGTGCCAGATATTGTATTTAGTAGACTTGTTATCAGGATCCATAGCTGCTTATGACTTGTGACACCCTGTTTTTGGGCTGTGTCGGGATGGTTAGCTATATTTTCGCGAATGATTGCTATTGAATCATGCTTATATTGTTTTTTGTTAATTAGCTGCTTAAAATGAGATTTTGGTTAAATTGGCTGGCCTTGTCTTCACGAGAGGCGCCATCCCGACCGGGTTCGGGGTTAGGGTCGTGACATAAACAATAAAAAAATCACAAAAAATTAGTGATATTCGGTTGTATGCAATTCACTGTATTCATTTGTAGCTCCTTTTATAATGTATTCAATTTACTGTATTTAATTCGACTGTATTCAAACAACAATAATTCATAAAATACAAGGATCTGCCACAAAAAATAACCTTCGGGATACATAAATACATGCGAAAATATAAAAAAGCTGTATTTGATTAAAAAATACAAAATACACTCAAATTTGAGTGTATTTGTATCATTGTATGTGACTCAACAGCAAATAATAGAAGAAAGTTCACCGGAGATGACGTCTTCCGGCAAAGCAACACACTGTATACATTATATTAGAACTAAAATGGAGACGAACAAAAAATCGGGTCAAATCTAAGAATACACTACGGCGTTTTCGCCGTCAGTAATGGATATTCTAGCCTAGATTTCAACGCCTCTTAAAGTCACAGTAAGATCACACTTGCAGTTCCTTCTTGAGAAAAAAGAAGTCACCTATTGTTTGTTTTGAAAATTACAGCTAGTCAAACTTGAATAAGGTATTGTAGATGACTAAAACTTTACTAAATTTAAATCCATAAGAAATTTAGATCTTATCATAAATTAAATATATATTAGTCAAGATAATATTATGGGGCTAGTATGATCGGGTCAATTATTTAAATTTAATTAAATTGATTTAAATAAAGGTCCAATATACAATTGGGCTGGCCCATAAGCCTCAAGCCCAATTGCCCACCAGGGTTTTCTTGGAGGCTACTCCACCCCACACCTATATAAAGGGGTTACAGGAGAAGACTAGAAATCAACGAAGGAAGCAAAAGGAAAGGCTAAAGAAGATCCAGAGAATAGCATCAAGGTCTTCCTCCACATCTGCAATCTTCGTCTGTGGTCAAATCCCAAAAGCAGAACTCAAATTATTGGCGGGTGGCTCATTCGTGATAATCCAACACCAAATCCTGGTTTGTGATGACCTTCAAATTGTTCGTGACACACCACAAATTCGAAATCCGTCAAGTTCAAGATCAAGATCTAAAGCTCTTAATCCATCGTTCGTGGGGAGAAGAATCAGAGAACTACATCTCATTAGATTAGAGATATTCTAGAGATTGTAATCTCATCACTTGAAATAGAATATAAAATTTTTAGCTATATTTCTTGTCTTGATTATTATTTCTCAGGAGCGAAATTTAGTTGCTACACGTATATATGAGCAATATAATGAATCAATTACGACTTCGTGATTTTCAGATCTGGATCTGATGGTGGAGATGAGGGAAGGGAAGAGAGAGAGAGAGAGAGTGAGAGAGAGAGAGAGAGGCAGATGTTTGGTTGGGTTATGGTAGAGCTCCGCGGGAGAAGAAGATGGGCTGGACGACGTCTAAGAGAGAGGGAAAATGGAGATAGAGTTGAGGGAGAAGAGAGATAGGGTTGAGGGAAAAATTGATGGATCAATTGTATATATTTATACTGTTGAAGTTCGTGGGTTAACTTGCACACAATCATACACAAAAAAAATAGAGAAGAAAAATCATCATAAGGATTTAACGAGGTTCGGCTAAGCCTAATCTTCAGGGCAGAAGCTGAGAGAGTTTTTCACTATGAATGAGAAGAAAAACACAATACAATCTATAGAATCCCCAACTACAACCCCTATATATAGATCCCAAATAGTTCCAAACCTATAAGAGAAAGGTTTTCCAATTTGACAAGGACTATAGGTTTTCCTTTCCCAAATCTATTAGGACAATGGATTTTCCTAAACCTATAGGGATTATGGGTTTCCTAAAAATACAAGAAAATAATTCAAGCCACAAAATAACAAATCTTCCCCTTGGCTTGAATTCTATTCATTAAGAGGAACAACGTCTCTCTACCTTTCCCTTAGCCCTCGCGAGGGCTCTACTCATTGCCACACACATCAACCAAGTCTAGGCAATGCCTAAACTTGTTAAAAGACTCAATCTCTTCAGCCATAGTACTAATTCGTCGATTTGGTTCTGTACCCGGAATAGCTATAACACTCAAACGTATTAACTATCTTGGCAACTGCCAAAGCAAATCCCACAGGATTCGTATATCCAAGAAGATTCCCATCAACTACGTTTGCAAACTTTTGCAGTCGGTTGATCACTCTCTTCTCTCTTCCTGTTGTAATGCTATATGGTTGTTATTGCACAGGTGCATTAATATTATCATCTTGATCAATATTTTGCACCTCCTCCACTTCCTCTCCTTTAGAACTACTGGGCTGAGCTAGTGGATATTCACTTTCTAGTTTTATGAGGCCATTGACACCACGATCTATTTCTACTATATCCTTCTCCCTCTGACTGTCCAGTGAGGCAGATTTATCGAATGTTACATCCCTACTGATAATTAGCCCTGAAGTCTTTTGATCTGTGCACCACAACCTATAACCTTTCACTCCATTTGCATACCCTAGAAATATGCACTTCTTTCCCTCGCCTCAAGTTTTCCATCCCTCACATGAACATAAGCAGGACAACCAAATATCCTTAAATTTGAATAATCAGCAGGCGAACCAAACTATACCTCAAAAAGAGTTTTGAACTCAATAGTTGTGGATGGAGATCTGTTAACCAAATAACAAGCTGTATTGATTGCTTCAGCCTAAAAATCCTTGCTAACATATGAGTGTGAAAGCATGCTCCGTGACTTATCACAAACCGTTCTGTTCATACGTTCTGCAATACCATTTTGTTGTAGTGTTCCGACACAAGTATGGTGTCTCACTATGCCCTCTCTGTTGCAGAAATTATCGAACTCAGAATTACAAAATTCCAACCCATTGTCAGTTCGAAGATGCTTAACTTTTCTTTCCGTCTACCTCTCAACCATCGTCTTTCATTTAACAAATGTTGGAAATGCCTTATATTTTGTTTTTAGAAAATACACTCACACCATCCTTGAGTAATCATAAATCAAAGTCATAAAATACCTGGCACCACTCTTAGAGGGAACTCTGTTTGGACCCTACAAGTATGAATGTATATAATCTAACTTGTCCCTAGTCTTGTTCTTGGCCTTCTTGCTGAACTTTACCCTTGTCTGTTTACCAAACACACAATGCTCATGAAAATTCAAAACTTGATTTTTTGTACCCATTCAGCAAATTCTGCTTACTCAACAAAGACAATCCCTTATCACTCATATGACCAAGTCACAAGTGCCATAACTAAGACTGATTCAAATCACTTTTCCCAGAAACTAGAGCAGCTTCCCCTTCAACTACACTGGCCTGAAGATGATACAATTTAGAATGCAGTTTACCCTTCATGAGTACCATGGAGCCTTTACACACTTTAAGTATTCCATTCTCGGAGTGAAATTTATACCCCTGATCATCTAAAGTCAAACGAGAAATCAAATTTTTATTTATCCTAGGAACATGCCAACACTCAATGTTTCTGATAATTCCATCGAATATTCTCAATTTGATGTTACCAATCCCCTCTACTGGTAATGGATTATCATCTCCGATGTAGACAGTCCCACTCATTTGCTTGTAAGTTGCAAACCAATTCTTGTGCGGACACATGTGGAAAGTAGCACCAAAATCAAGAACATAAGAATTCTGTCCATGACTAGAACTTACAGCATAGACTTCCCCTACATAGTCACTATCATAAGAATTATTGCCAGTGTCAATAATATTTGCCGAATTACCTAATTTTTTGCTTCCCTCTTTTCTCCTTCAGCTTAGGACAATCTCTCTTGTAGTGATCTTGCTCCCCACACGCATAACAGTTTTGCTTCCTTGCTCTAGACTTTGATCTGGCGGTTGACTTTTTTCTGTTAAAGTCCTTTTGTTGTGTTCTTCCTCTAATCACAAGACCCTCGCCTTCAATTCTGCTGTCTAGAAAGCTCTTTTTCAACTCTTTAGATTTTAGTGCATTACTAACATCTTCTAGTGAAATGCTGTCTTTCCCATATAGCAGCGTATCGGTAAAAGTATCATAAGATGGTGGTAAAGAGCATAACACAATCAAGGCCTGATCCTCACTCTCAATTTTGATATCCACGTTCTTCAGGTCCATTATAATTGAATTAAACTCATCAAGGTGAGTTTTAATAGGTGTACCTTCTTCATATGGAGATTGTATAACCTCTTTTTCAAGTAGAGGCGGTTTGTTAACGATTTTTTAGAATACAGATCTCCTAGCTTCTTCCATGTTGTTCCTGCAGAAGTTTCTTCAGCAATTTCCCGAAGAACGCTATCTGTAACGCTCATGAAAATCGCACCCAAAGCCCTTTCCTTCAGGTCTGCCTTCTCTGTCTCTTTCATCTCTTCAGGAAAATCCTCATCAATTGCCTTCCATAACCCTTGTAACACCAGGGACACTTTCATCCTAATCTTCCATCGACTGAAGCTAGAACCCCCGTCAAATTTCTCTACTTCGTACTTTGTTGAAGATGACGAAGACATTTTAACCCTATATTATATGTAGAAACTCAAACCTTGCTATGATATCAATTGTTGCGGAAGATCGTGGATTAACTAGCATACAATCACACACAAAGCAAATAGAGAAGAAAAATCAACACAAGGATTTAACGAGGTTCGGCTAAGCCTAATCCTCGGAGCAGAAGCAGAGAAAGTTTTTCACTATGAATGAGAAAAAAACACAATACAATCTATAGAATCCCCAACTACAACCCCTATATTAGAGCCCAAATAGTCTTAAACCTATAAGAGAAAGGTTTCCCAATGACGAGAACTATAGATTTTCCTTTTCCAAATCTATTAGGACAATGGGTTTTTCTAAACCTATAGGGATTATGGATTTCCTAAAATTACAAGGAAATAATTCAAGCTACAAAATAACAAATACTTTACTATAAAATATAAAATGTGGCTATAAAAAATAATATTTTAAAAGTGTTTTGGTTTATCACTGCAGTGCTATAACAAGCCAAGAAGCCTACGACTTTAGAAGATTGACTCCAGTCCAGTATGATGAAACCCAAGAAAGTTGCTGGTCCCTTGTACCACTAGCTGATGCAGTGGCAACAGAATTAATTCACTCGCACAAAAAAGCACGATAATCATACACATATGAACCAAAGTAACAACTTTACAAGCAATAGTTTGGCTGCAGGTTCACTAACACAAACTTTTATCATGTAATTGGAAAGAAAACTTGGACCATGACTTGTTGGAATTGCTGTAGTTGGCGGCACTACTTCAGAATTTGCAGTTTTTCTGATTTTCCAATGAAACAATGGTATCATGTTAAAAATCAGTAGCCTCTTTGGAGATTTCTTCAAGATTTATAGAACCCAGTCCTCATGTTCGGAGGACTTCTACGATGGAACCAGCAATTTGAAACAATCAGAATTTGCACAGTTATGAGTACTTAAAACTCCCGGAATAAATCATGAGTTTTGAACTGACAAATATTTAAACTCCAGCAATCTTTCTTGGAGTTTCACTCTTAAAAGTTTCAAACTCCAGCATAAAGTGGAGTTTCATATATAGGGGAAATCCGAACTTCTGGAATAAATCCTTGAGTTTGAACTTATAAAAGTTCAAAGTCTGATTGTTATTTCTGGAGTTTTTCCCGTTTTAACTGGGGATATTTTTGTTCAAATATTTTTCCATAAAAAACAGTGGCTAAATGCTAATAGCTTTTTAAATATTTGTTAAACTCTAATAGCTTGTATTGAAAGTGGCTATTTGCCAATTTCATCATTTTTCAGGCTAAGTGCAGCAATAGCCTCTCTTAGAATTGTTTTTTAAAAATATTTGTATGGGGTCGAACCCGATTGCTTGCATAGGAAGTACCGGTTTTGGGATTTGACGACCGGCATCGATTGAAGTCGCCAACTGGGAGGTCGAGACCGATATATCGAGAAGAGAGGTCGAGACCGGAATATCGAGAAGAGAAGTCGAGACCGGAATATCGAGAAGAGAGGTCGAGACCGGAATATCAAGAAGAGAAGTCGAAACCGGAATATCGAGTATAAGAAGCCCGAGACCATATGTCATCAGAACGAAGCCCGAAGCCAAGGCGCTCGAGGTGAGATCGTCGAGGTCGATCAGGGTAAAACATCCCATGGTAAAGTTATCAGATTTACGTAACTGAAGGACCGGAAATCTTGTGATATGCAAACATCTCGGCGGAAATCGCGGCTCAAATCAATAAAGACGTTGAATCCATTAATTCTAGGATATCTTACCTTGTGAATGAGATTTTTACCTTGTACATAATTCTTCACCTCCTATAGAAACAGTCAGCCTCATTTGTAAGAGTGACACGATATGCAATCAATATACAAAAGCTATAGTCTACTTTGCTCGTTTATCTGCTTCATATTTTATTTCAAAAGGCTTCTAACACAGGAAGATTACTCAATATTGGCGGTTTGCTTTTTCTTTGTTCATTAATTTAGTCTCTATTTCCTTTTATTCTATACTTGTATTAAATCAGATTACGTATCCTTAAAACCACATATAAATTTAATTGTTACTCGTAATCAAGGGTAAACAGTTTGGCGCCCACCGTGGGGCTAAGGATAATAGTGATCGTTTGATACAATTTTCTGTCACACAAATTATTTTACACTTGTTCTTTGCAGAATACCTTTTTTCAGGTTACAGTACAATCATGTCACACTCTCAATCTGAGCCTCAATACGTCGATGGCGAGTTTAACCACCAGGGCGAAAGCAACAACTTGGCACCCAGTAATGAAGTCCCAGTCGACGCTAACTCTCAAATAGCGGTCGATGTGGATCGGACCTCTGGCCCATCGAACAGTGTTCGAAGAGCATATCGCTTGGCAAATCAAAACGACGAGGAGGACGGGATCAGCCTCAGGATGATATTCAACATGTTGCAAGCTCAGCAAGCGGCCATTGCTCAGTTGCAAAATCGGAGCCAAGTTTCGAATGGGATAGGGACCGGCCCTCCTCGGAAAATTATCCCCGAAAATGAACCTATCACAGTGGAACCAAGCGAAGGCGGATCGGGGGCAAACGCCGGGATCATGAAAATGCTCGAGGAATTAACCAGACGAGTCGAGTCAGGCGAGAAGAAGATCGAGGCCAATGATAAAAAGGTAGAAACATATAATCCGAGGGTGGACCAAATTCCAGGAGCACCTCCGGTATTAAAAGGATTAGACTCAAAGAAATTCATACAGAAACCTTTTCCATCAAGCGCCGCCCCAAAACCCATACCGAAGAAGTTTCACATGCCGGAAATTCCCAAATACAATGGGACATCTGACCCAATGAGCATGTAATGGCATACACATGCGCCATAAAGGGAAATGATCTCGAAGACGATGAGATCGAATCCGTTATCTTAAAAAAAATTTGGAGAGACCTTGTCGAATGGGGCAATGACTTGGTATCATAATTTGCCCCCGAATTCCATCGATTCTTTTGCCATGCTTGCAAACACCTTCGTAAAAGCTCATGCGGGTGCCATCAAAGGTGAGACACGAAAATCGGACTTATTTAAAGTTAGGCAGAGAGATAACGAGATGCTCAAAGAATTCGTATCTCGCTTTCAGATGGAACGGATAGACCTACCACCGGTCATTGATGATTGGGCCGTACAGGCTTTCACCCAAGGACTCAACGCTCGAAGCTCAATGGCTTCACAACAGCTTCAACAAAGCTTGATTGAATATCCGGCTGCCACATGGGCAGATATACACAACCGATACCAATCAAAGTTTAGGGTCGAGGACGATCAACTTGGAGCCCCTTCGGGATCCATTTACCCCATCAGAACTCATGATAGGGTTCAAAGAGATATTTATCGAGAGCCAAGATCGAGCAGAGACAGGCATCGACCATATCCTGGAGACCGAAAGGCCATTCCAGTAAGGCAGGGTTCCCCGAGACGAGAAAGGAGGAACGATCTTAATCGGAGTAACCGAGGACCATTGGCGAGAAACAACTTCGAAAGAGCCGCTGGCCATCGAGAAGCACCCCGACTCTCCGAATATAACTTCAACGTCGATCGACTACTCTCGTATCGACCATCGGTCGCATTAAGAATACCAAATGGCCTAGACCGCTGCAATCGAATCTAGCTAAGAGAGACCCCAATTTGATATGTAAGTATCATGGTACACATGGGCACAAGACAGAAGACTGTCGACAGTTGAGAGAAGAGGTGGCACGGTTGCTCGAAAATGGGCACCTTCGAGAGTTTTTGAGCGATCGAGCCAAAAACCATTACGGGAATAGGAATAGACCAGTAAACCAGGAGGAGCCTCAATACCCGATCAATATGATAATCGGTGGGGTAGATACACCCCAAAGTCCGGTATTGAAACGCACAAAAATATCCATCACTCGAGAAAAGCGTACTCGGGATTACATGATGGAGGGAGCTTTGCACTTCAGCAAGGAGGATGCGGAAGGAATCATACAACCCCATAACGACGCCTTAGTAATATCGGTGCTTATACAAAAAACTAAGGTGAAGCGTGTGTTGGTCGATCCCGGTAGTTCGGCCAACATAATCCAGTCGTGGGTTATCGAACAGCTCGGGTTGACAGATCGAATTATCCCTGAAGTTCGGATCCTCAATGGTTTCAACATGGCTTGCGAGACAACCAAAGGAGAAATAACTTTACTAGTGAGCACTGCCGGTACCGTTCGGAAAACGAAATTCTGTGTAATCGAAGGAGATATGAGATGCAACGCCTTGCTCGGGAGACTATGGATTCATGATATCAGAGCGGTACCCTCAACACTGCACCAAATGTTGAAATTCCCATCGGCTGATGGGATCATAACTGTTTATGGAGAACAACATGCGGCGAAAGAAATGTTCGCAGTAGAAGAAGCAGTGCCGAAACCAATAGCTCCCTCCCAAAGAACCAAATAGCAATCACAGGTATCGCCTTCAACGAACGAAGGTGAACAAGAACTTCTCGAAGATGGTGACTACAAATTCCCCGGTAATTCGTCGGCCCCGACGAATCCGATGCAAGTAAGTCAACGGTCGAGGAACACGAGCAAATTTCACTCCGAGAAAATGCGCCGGATCGGAAGATATACCTGGGCTCGGGCTTAAGTTCCGAGCTCAGGACTAAACTTATTCATTTTCTTTCAGCTAACGAAGACTCTTTCGCTTGGTCCCATCTTGACATAACAGGGATATCTCCGGAGATCACGACTCACAAACTGAGCATCGATCCTAAATTTCGGCCGGTCAAGCAAAAGAGGAGGCCTCAAAAATTTAAATAAGGCATGTCCTAAAGATTCTTTTCCCCTACCTAACATCGATCGCATGATCGATGCCACCGCTGGCCATGAGACCCTTAGCTTTCTCGACGCCTACTCCGGCTATAACCAGATACGAATGGACAAGGATGATCAAGAAAAGACATCCTTCATCACATAACGTGATGATATTCGGGTTAAAGAATGCGGGGGCTACTTATCATCGCCTAGTAAACAAAATGTTCGAAAAACAATTAGGAAAAACAATGGAAGTTTACATTGATGATATGTTAGTTAAGTCCCTGCGAGCAGAGGACCATTTGAGTCATTTTCAGGAAACGTTCGATGTGCTGAAACGGTACAACATGAAGTTAAACCCGGAGAAGTGCGCATTTGGAGTGGGCTCGGGAAAATTCCTCGATTTCATGGTTTTGAATCGGGGAATAGAAATTAACCCCGAAAAGATCAAAGCCATCAAAGACATTACAATTGTAGACAGTGTAAAGGCTGTACAAAAGCTGACAGGTCGGATAGCTGCTTTAAGCCGGTTCATTTCGAGGTCTTCCGATAGAAGTCACCGATTTTTCAACTTGCTAAAAAAGAAGAATGATTTCTCGTGGAGTCCGGAATGTCAGCACGCGTTAGAAGAACTTAAGAGGTATCTCTCTAGCCCACCTTTGCTGCATACACCAAAAACGGGTGAACAATTATATGTTTACCTTGCCGTTTCAGAATTAGCGATGAGTGGGGTCCTGGTCCGAAGGGAACAAGGTACACAGTTTCCTATTTATTACGTTAGTAGAACCTTAGGAGAAGCCGAAACTAGATACCCGCATTTAGAAAAATTAGCACTCGCTTTATTGAGTGCCTCTAGGAAGCTAAAACCCTACTTCCAGTGCCATCCTATATGTGTAGTAACAACTTATCCCCTGAGAAATATAATGCATAAGCCCGAGCTATCCGGCAGATTGGCCAAGTGGGCCATCGAAATAAGCGGGTATGATATCGAATATCGGCCCGAACCTCGACCAAATCTCAAGTATTGGCGGAACCTCGAGGTAGGTGAACCGAGTATTAGGTTCCGATGCGCAAACAAAGAATCAAATCAAGAAGCTATGAACATCAATTTAGAATTATTGGACGAAAGAAGGGAAGCAGCCCTTGTTCGGATGGCAGCCCAAAAACAAAAGATCGAAAGGTATTATAACCGGAGAGCCCATCTTCGACACTTCAACATCGGAGACCTGGTGCTCAGAAGAATCACACCCAATACTCGAGATCCGAATAAAGAAAAGTTAGGACCAAACTGGGAAGGGCCCTATACCATCTTGAAGGTCACCGGAAAGGGATCTTACAAGCTCGAAACCATGGAGGGCAAACTGCTGCCAAACAATTGGAACATAAGTCACCTAAAGCGATACTATTGTTAAGGTATGAAATTTCATTTTTCTTTCCGTTTGTTTGTTTTACTAACGCCTGCAGGTATTGAATGAGGCAATCTCGAACCAGGAAGCGCAGGACATTAGGGCTGAAAGCACGTGTTGCACTCTTTTTCCCTTCGACCGGTTTTGTCCCAAATTGGGTTTTACGACAAGGTTTTTAATGAGGCAACCAGTAATCGTGCTAACCTAGATCGGTCGCTCATCGAAGACAATAATATTTGGTGCACAACTTCGGTCGACCATGAATATCAGAAGATCGCTTATCTACTTCGATTCATTGTTTGGCCACTTCAATTCGGCGGAACTTCTCATAGATCGTTAGGAATCAATGTAAGGGTCAAACGGTCGAAAGTACCATGCCCGAGTAAATTGATCTACCCCCTAAGCAAATTGTACAAGCACTTAAATGCTAACAAAAGCTTTTCGGCACCAATATCTTATCTCCGAGCCCAAGGGCCCCTTCAAATTCTATTACATGATCAGAAATTAACATTGTTCAGAACTTCATACGAAAATCGAAGGGAAGTAAGGCCTGTTAAGGCAAATCCCAACTTATAAAAGGCTAATGCCGAACCAAGTAAAACTCGAAGAGGGGAAAGACCGATTAAGGCAAACCCCAATTTCTTAAAAGGCCAAGGCCTTATCGAGTTAATGAAACTCGAAGGGAAGTAAGACCTATTGAGGCAAATCCGAATTTATAAAAGGCTAAGGCCGAATCGAGTTAAACTCGAGGGGAATTAAAATCTGTTAAGGCAAAACTCCGATTTCTTAATGGGCCAAGGCCACGTCGAATTAATAAAATTCGAAAAGGAATAAGACCTATTAAGGAAAACCTCGGCCCCCTTTCGAGGCTTAGGCCTTATTCCATCGGCCGTGAAAGGGGAAAATCTACTGAGAAATAAGCTAAGTCTTAACTAATCCTGAAGGGCAGAAAATTCTGCAAATTGAATGATCAGAATAGATCGAACAAGAAAGGGAGATAAAAGAAAATATTTTATATATATGAAGCAAAATGTGTTACAAAAAGTGAGAATCCTAGAAAGACATATTATACAACAGATGGCATCAATCAGAATTCTCGGAGTTTTCTTCTTCTTCAGGGAAGGCCCGCTTTCTAGCATCGGCTTCGATCCTTGCTGCATCATCGACCTCGGTGGATAGATCGAAGCCTCGAGCTTGTAACTCCTCGAGAACAGAAAGGCGGATTTGGCACTTGGCATACTCAACCAGAATCTTTGATTGCTCTTGGGCAGCCTCGGCGTCAGCCCTGTATTGAGCTATTAGATCATCGGCATCAGCTTTGGACGTGGCAATCTCGGATTTTGCCGATTGCATCTCGTTGACCAGAATATCACGATCCGAGGTAAGCATCTTGACTTGGGATTGAAGTGTATCGGTGCTATTAGTCAGAGTCCCGATTTTCTCTTGTGCCTCCGAGACGTGTTCTTCTAAAGAAACCACACGAGCCTGGAGGGTCTCCTTTTTCGAGGTCAGTAGATCGGTCTTAGTTCTCCATTTGCTGGTCTCTGCCTTGGCCTCGCTCAATGCGAATCGGAATTGATTTATTCGGTCAAATTGCTGCCCCATCTGGTCGAGTGTATTAGCATTATCCCTGCGCATGAAGTCTAGCTCAACCCGAAGGGTCGACATCTCCCCCTCGAGTCGCTGACGACGTGCCTTTTCTTCCCTTAGTCGAAGAAAAGCCTCATGATGAAGCACAAAGGACTACAAATATGAAAGAAAATAAAACAGTCAGTACAGATTGAAAAGTAAAATAACAAACACCAAACAAAGCCTGTAAGAAGCTTTACCTTATTTGATGCATGTTGAGCTTCATTGAACAAGCAGGCCTCATCCACCTCATCCATTGCAGCCTGATCTTCCTCGGTCACCAGACACCAAAGATAGCTAGCCACGCCCACGGGTGCGGCAAGAGCCCTAGCGTCTTCAGGAATGGCAAACTTTATTATCCTCTTTCGATCAGGGTTGGAACTCGAAGCAGGAAATCTATCGACCAACTTAGGACCGAAAGATGCCCTGCTCGTCTCGGCGGAGGGACTCTTCCTCGGCACTTCGAGCCCAAAGGTGTCAGCCGATGGCACACCATCGAAGAAGTCTTCAAAGGGCCCTTCCGGTACATGGTCTTTGCTTGGCGAATGCGCCTTTGCAGCTCGGGCTTCATTGAAGGTTGCCTCCGAGAAAAAAGGGGAGTCCATTGCTTCTGGAAGACCCGAGGTTCCCTGCACTGCCTCCCCTGCATCGGCGGAAGCCCAGGTACTCGCCCCTGCATCGAGGTCCTCTACTCGATGAATACAAGCTTCATCGATCCTCGGCTCAGGGACTGCCCGAGATGGCTCGTTGCTTAAGGTATCGAGGCCTCTATCTTCCTCAGAATCATCACTCAACCGGACGGCCAAGTCAACAACTTTGGTCTTACGAGCTATGCTTTTCTTTTTAACTCTTTTCTTTTCGGGCCCAGAAGAACCGGGGGCTTCTTTTCTCTTTTTCTCTCCTTCCTGCTCCAAAACAGGGGGAGGGCAGGGAACCTATCTACTGGGGGACGTTGGCCTCAATTCAGCATCCTTCGATAGACCTGCAAAGGAAAGAGGAAGTGAATTAGTAGCAGCACCGATCGCATAAAGCATGAAATATAAGTGTTATCGGTCTCACCATGATTTTTAGCCTCCCATAGGCCTTTTGATATCTCACGACAGGCCCGCTCTGAGTAGGTCCTTTGAGCTACCACCTTCCGGACCCACTCTTCCAAATGCTGAATCGCAGCCGGCATTTGAGAAACAACTACATCTTACAAAACATATTAGTGAGATAAAAAGGAAAAACAACAAACGAATTAGGATAGGAAAATGATTCTTACGGTTCATGTTTCACTTTTCAGGGAACGGCATATCTTCTACAGGGATTAGGTCCGACGTCCTTATTCGAACAAATCGGCTCATCCAGCCCCGGTCTTTGTCCTCGTCAATGCTCTAAATGGGGCTTTGCTTGCCCGGCGAGCGAGTTTTATTAGTCCCCCTCGGAAGACTCGGGGACTGTATAATCGCAGCAGATGATCGATGGTGAAAGGATGCCCATCGACCTTGCTCACGAAAAAACGGAAGAGATGAATTATTCGCCAAACGGAGGGGTGAATCTGACCCACGTAACATTGTACCTTTTGCAAAAGGCGACAATGATAGGGTCCAAAGGTCCCAACGGGAAAGGGTAAGTGTAAACACTCAAATAGCCCTCCACGTGGGTGGTAATCGCCTCGTCCGGTGAGGGGACTACCACATCTTTACCAACCCAGTTACATTTTACTTTCACGCTATCAATGGTTTTGCTCATGATTAAACTAATATATCTAACGACCGGTTCACCCCGATCGGGTACAGAGGAAACCTTCTCCACCTTAAAATCGGAGCCGATTGAGCATCCGACCGGTACGAACGCTTTTAGAGGAGGCTCTGTCGAAGTTTCCTCAGCAACGACAGGCTCGGCCTCTTCAGTGGGTTGAGAGGAAGAGGGTTGTTGCTTCTGAGGAACAGACTTAGATGTCTTTGCCATTGGAATTAAAGAGATGGAAAGCAAGTAGATGCAAGCGTAGAAAGAGAAGTCACTTGAAGAACAGAGTTTAGAGAACTTGGAAAATATGGTGCTCAAACAACGTAAACTTGAAAACTGAAGAATGAGAGGGCTATTTATACTTTTCAAAAGCGGCGGTATGAAACCCAAAATGAGAAAGCATTAATTGGAGCTTGCAGGAATTGCAGAGTTTGTTGTCATTTGGTACATGAAAAGACCTTTTAAATACTGGCCACGTGCGTCATCATGCTGCCGTCATTTATGAACAAGACGTTTTATGTTATCTGATTTGACGTTCCGAATTCCGTGTCACTCACCATAAGTATGTCTCCACTTAACCTACTTTTAAAAGCGGCGGCTCGTATCGTTTCTTGTCATTACTCTCCAAAAAACGAGGGAACTATCTGTATGGGGTCGAACCCAATCGCTTGCATAGGAAGTACCCATTTTGGGATTTGACGACCGGCGTCGATTGAAGTCGCCAACCGGGAGGTTGAGACCGGAATATCGAGAAGAGAGGTCGAGACAAGAATATTGAGAAGAGAAGTCGAGACTGGAATATCGAGAAGAGAGGTCGAGACAGGATTATCGAGAAGAGAGGTCGAGACCGGAATATCAAGAAGAAAGTCGAGACCGGAATATCGAGTATAAGAAGCCCGAGACCAGATGTCATCAGAACGAAGCCTGAAGCCAAGGCGCTCGAGGTGAGATCGTCGAGGCCGATCAGGGTAAACCATCCCATGGTAAAGTTATCAGATTTACATAACTGAAGGACCGGAAATCTTGTGATATGCAAACATCTCGGCGGAAATCGTGGCTCAAATCAATAAAGACGTTGAATCCATTAATTCTAGGGATATCTTACCTTGTAAATGAGATTTTTACCTTGTATAGAATTCTTCACCTCCCTATATAAACAGTCAGCCCCATTTGTAAGAGGGACACGATATACAATCAATATACAAAATCTATAGTCTACTTTGCTCGTTTATCTGCTTCATATTTTATTTCAAAAGGCTTCTAACACAGGAAGATTACTCAATATTGGCGGTTTGCTTTTTCCTTGTTCATTAATTTAATCTCTATTTCCTTTTATTCTTTACTTGTATTAAATCAGATCACGTATCTTTAAAACCACATATAAATTTAATTGTTACTCGTAATCAAGGGTAAACAATATTCACCATTTGCGAAGTGTTTAAGTAGATATGTGTAGTACTAGTAATTATTAGAGGTTTGAAGTGGAGTTGTTGGGCAAAGGGTTAAACTTGAGATTGAAGCTTTGCATATGCATTCGTACTGCTGTTTGTCTTTGGGAAGATGAAGAAGTGAGCTTTCCGGGACGGAGGCAGAGTACAGGATGCGGGTTCGGTCGAACCCATAATTTTTGTCAAATCATATATTTATCTTAAGGAATTTATTAATTTAAAATTTAGTAATTTGACCGAAGTCTCTGTTGCTTTTATACGGTTGTGGCTATATTTAAATATATCGCAAATGCTGATGATATTTTAAAAGCAGCTCTCAAGTCGCCTTTTCTCCAATTATTCCCTTTTTCTCATTGCCCATAAGGGTGTGGCCCACCACGGGCCTGGGCCTAACGGGCCTGGCGGGCCTGGGCCTGAGGCGGGCTTGGGCCTGGCGGTCCCGGGCCTGGCGGGCTCGTGGGTAGGGACCGGCCCACTACGGGCCTAACGGTTTTTTTTTTTTTTAAACGACGGAAATTTCTGTTAATAAGCCTTTTATATATATATATATATATGTTGTATATATTGTATATAAATATACATATAAACTATGTATATGTATTATATAAATATATTATTTTATATAAGTATTGTATATATGTGTATATATATACATCTATATATATATATATAGATATATAGATATTGCTTTATATAAGTGTTGTATATAATGTATATATATATATATATATATAAGTGTTGTATATATATATATATACATATATATA